>JAOVYW010073631.1:0-15438 GCA_025775045.1 Hiodon tergisus
GTCTGCTTCCTCAACACCGCAGTAAAACCTGTCTGCTTCCTCAACACCGCAGCAAAACCTGTCTGCTTCCTCAACACTGCAGTAAAACCTGTACGCTTCCTCAACACCGCAGTAAAAACTGTCTGCTTCCTCAACACTGACAGCAAGGGCCATGTGTGAATCTAAGCATTTCGTCATTTAGGGAGAATAAGACTTGAAAACAAAAGAGGTTGCAGCGAGGTTGGTGACTGAGTAACAGATCTCCAAGGTCAACAATTAAATGGAAAAGGTGCAGTGTAGTTTAAACAAGCAAAACCCTAACCCTAACAGTTTAACTCATAGAATAGCTCACCGTAGACATTGCAACAGTCCAGGGCCCAGGTTTTGGCAGCAATACAGAAGATATTTACTTAAAGACATCCATTTAGCAGACCAGCTATTGCATGTCCTAAAAATTCAAAGCGCAGCAAAGAAACAAATGTGTTCAAGTAGGGCCCATAAAAGTTAACGTTGCATTTTAAATTCAACAGTAATAATCTAATTATTTTACCATTCTCGTCCAGCCGTGTGTGAATTCCTGTGTCACATTTTGTGTCCCAACATAAAGCAAACAACTGAATTTTATCTAATAAAGGAGTTAATTGTCTGACTTCAAGCAGAATACTTTATTAGGTATGCACTGGCAATTTTGTTAATACTTTATGACAATCATTTAAATAGCAGGGCAACTGATCCTTAGGCTGGCCTACACTAGCCACGCCCACCACCCCCAAGGAGGCATTTTCTTCCTACCCTCCAAACTAAGAAGAAAAATCATTCAGAGCAATACAAAAAATAAACTTTATTTATTCATTTGGGGGCGGGTTCAGCACCGTTCAGCATCCACCTATCCCTGCTTTATACGGACAGCATAGCCAATACAGCCACGCCACAGAAAAAACATAATGAGTGAATAAATTATGTTCGGAAACAGGATGTAAACCGCGGTATTGACACCCAAGTAACTGCCATGTACATGCAAAGACTCTCTTCCTCTTTACTTGCAGATCAGGTGTCACACAGGACCCTACTGCAGAACATCCTTCTCCAACTGTGTATGACTGTATGTACCTACTGCCCACTAACACACACACTTCAGAAGAATTGAGCCATATATTCCCAATGGGTCACTGAAGAGTGCCTGCTTAGTTACTTAGACATAGGAACCTGAGAAATGGCAATGGAAGATCAAATCATTAGAAACGAAACCAATCCCACCTACTACTCCGCTGCATGAAAACGGTTCAACTGCATCGGAAGTGAACGGAAATGCACCAGCACCAAACCTTTGCATTTCTTGCAACTGAAAGCTGAGGATAGCACGTTGATTTCATAGTCCCTCAAATGCGGCTTGCTGCATCCTTTTCCTTTCAGTTCCAGCTCAAACGTTATAAAACAATATTCTGGATCCGGTGTGCAAAAGAGCAGACGTGACAGCCTCCACCCATGAACGTTCCCTCACAGCTGGTGAGTGACCCTCCATTCGAAGTCCATTCAAACTCTGAGTCCAAGCCACCAAACCCCACACATAAAGCAGAGCATTGATTCAAATTCTGGCACCTTTTCTCCTACATTCATGTCTGACAGTGTCCCTTTTATTTCCTGCCAGGACTTAAGTAGGAGAGGAAAGATTTTCACTGGTCCATTTGACAGCTCCTTTATTAATCGTCCCTGACTGACCTCCCCTAGAATCAGTTGTCAGTTACTGATATGCTCGGGTTGGCCACCAATCAGGACATGTGACCAGAAGGGGTTTTAAAACGTCGTTCACCGGTTTCAGTCAACAAATCATCAGAATGAAAGCAAGAGTGGATACAAACTAGCTCCCAAAGCACTAGCTCCCTGGCTGACGTTGCATAAACACTAGTCCTCAAAACCTGAAGAGTAACAAAGAGGCTATGCTTGACAATGGGGGCATATGCTAGACTAAATGCAAACTGATGCAAAGTGTGAGCAAAGAGAGATGTACAGTACAAGGAAATACTAAAGTAATTGAACCAAATCATTACTGTAGAAATCCTAAATCATGAAAGAGTAAAACCTCTTGAATCCAGGCGACTTTGTGCCCCAGCGCCAACAACAAAGAGTCCAGCAAGCCAAACCCAAGATTCATATGGGCTAGCTAACAGTGCTCTCTGAAATGTAATCCCTTCATTGACAATGACATAACGTGAATAAATCTATCAATAATTGCAAATACAGAGATGAGGACTGAAACTCATCACTTCTGATGAAATGGAAGCACAAGCGACTCCTAATTCTCACTACACAATAACTAAAGGGACCCATGGAGGAGCAGAATATGTTGCACACGCTAAAAGTCTTCCTTTTAGGTCTTCATTGACCTTGCGGGTTAGACACAATGCGATTGTGTCTTCTTGGTGAACAACACAGATTAAACCTGAGTCTTTACGACCCAGAGCCACGCGTTTAACGGTGGTAGCAAACGTTCATTAGGGCTTCCACACACACACGCGCGCACACGCGCACACGCACACACACATGCGCACACACACACACACATTATTAGACCAATAATTTTATACCTCTCATCTCAGATTTTAAACCGTACCTTTCAGTAGACCAATGACTTGGAAAATAATTCAGCTACAGAAACCCCGATTGCAAAAATCCAGAAGACCCACCCCCTAATCAAAATCCCCAACGATGACTTACCAGCCCCATCAAACATCTGCGTAGCCAAACTAATTTTCAGTAAATTTCTGTTCTTTAAACAGGTGGAGCCGATTTCCAAATGCTGCCGGCGGCCTGCCTGGAGGGGCTGGCTCAGAGAACACACGAGAACACACGAGAACACACGAGAACACGAGAACCAGTGTTTACCCAAGCAAGCTGGCCCTGCGATTACAAATTAAGCAGCTCTTAGCCAGGACAGGGCCCAGCAGGGTTAATCCTCCACTGAAGACCTGGGGGATGTGTGCACTGACTTTGCACAGGCATTGTTGCAGGGCGCTCAGAGACACTTCCAATTTGAAGAGGGCTGAATTCATCGCAAGTGCTTGCTTTTTCCAAAGGCGCAACCGAGATGACACTGCAACTTCAAAATTTACTTTGAACAGACAGTGGTGAAGAACATAAGTTTAAACTTTCCGGTAACCGTTTCTGTTATTAGATTCTAACAAAGCCCCAATTTTGATCACGATTGCGAAGATGTGTCCTGACCTTAATGCCCGAGAGCAGTTATCGTGTCAAGGAAGAGGAAGCAGCAGTGCAAAACCTGAACAGCATCTCAGACGCCCAGGAAGCATTTTGTCTATAAAGCGTGCCTTTGTGACACAAACCCATGTTAAGAGTGCTATACAATAATAAGCTGATTTATTGATTCCCTGGACATAGCAGTCAAGAATATAATGGGTCAGGAATTACAAAAAGCAGATTTCGTGTCATTACCAACCGGGTAGATACTAATACAGAGATGGTGAGAGAGACGGCGTAATAATAATAATGATTATTATTAATGACTAGTTATGGAATATACTGGGCTTAAATTCAAGGATCACATTATTAATAAATAAAATTATTTATAAATAATATTCAGCAGTAACACCATAAATCATCCTTGTGTCGGTAATGCATTAAAAGGGTTAAATGGACAGAGTTAGGGTTAATGTTATGCCCTAAATGGACAGAGTTATATTTAGGCTTAGTGTGGTGCCCAAGATGGATAGGGTTAGGGTTAGGGTTAATGGGGTGCCCTAAATGGACAGAGTAGTGGTAGCTTTAAAACCTGGCTCAGGGTAAACGTACCCGTTTTCCATAAAAGAAAGGTCAACCAACCGTCTGACTGAATCAATAATTCAGCCCTTTAAAGTGTTAAAGAGCTGTGCGAAACACAACTGAAAATGCAAACGCCGACTGAACGTGCTTTAATTACTCAAGGGAAAAGATGTTTAAGTAAAACTAACCCACGCGCAGGTCGCAGAAGGGAAAAGTGAGATTCCAACTGCTTGATATACATCCAGACTTTGAATGCATATCTAAAGAGAACATATCCTGATTACGGGCCCTTTGATCAAGTGCAGAGTGGTGCGGTTAACCTACTGCTTGGGTTGGGCTTTCAGCCACCGTCACCCTGAGTTGGCAGGTGAGACAACCGAATAGGAAAGCCCGAATTTCAGCCTACTCTCTTACGCACAAAGACATTTTTCATTGCTCATCCTTCATGTACACTGGGGGATAAAGTGAACAGATTAACCTCCAGTCAACACAGTACACCAGCCCGCAACCACAGTCATCAGGGTATTTCATAACCATCACTGGGTAGCGAGAAACAAGGTTGCAGCCACTAGTTCAAAACCTACTTAGGCACAGAGGTCATCTTGCGTCATGCCGTTTTAAAAACCCTAGAAAGCAATGCACTTCTACTCTGGCATTGGTCACAATGTTATGAAAATATAATCCTGCAACGTGGGGACGAGATCTAATCAGAAAGACATTTTATTTTCGAGGTCAGTTTGTTTATACAGTGTAATTTTACAAATGTTAGAATTCCCGGACCCCCATAATAGACATTTGAATTATATTCTGATTTCTTAAACATCTCACATCTTCTCAGTGGATTTCCACCAAGTCTACCAACTTTAAAAAACGTCCAAGTCTTCCAACTACACCAACCTTATAAACTACCACATTAATGTCGTCAGTCACAAACAAGAACTTCCAAGGCAAATTATAAACAAACACTCTTCATAAGATAAAATATATATAAACTTAGCATCTTGCTAAATTAACTTACTGCCAGCACAGAAAGAGGGTTTGAGTACGGGAAAGACAAAAAATATGTCTGTGGTTTAAAAGCATTGACAATGGCTATACTAAACCCCATACAGAAAGTATTCATGACGCTTTAATACTAAGTTCCGTAGTAGTAAGAGTAGTAGTCAAAATCTTAGAGACTAAAATGGCTAATTTATTGAAATAAAAAAATACATAATAATAATGAACGTAATAAATGCATCCCAATAGTAGTTTTTACCTTTATACTGTACTGTACTTTTACACTGTACTATAAGTTTATAATAATAAGCTTATATACTATACTTTTTTTTAACAATTCCATTCCTACAATGCTACAATCATACAATACAGCAGTGGCATTATGCACAGGCCTATTGCAGATCTTGTATGGCAAAGAACAGCCAGTTGCTAACGCTGACAGACCCTGACAGCCAATGAACAGAGTTATTTAGTCAGAGAAAGAGAAGCGCTGACATGTCCATCTCCAGATAGTTCGACTGGTTCGCACAGCACACAAACCAAACAGGGTTTTGCCCAAGAAAAGTCAAACAACGCTGCTGACAGGCTTTCAAGGCTCACGCCACAGGACCACGGCACAGAGGAGTCTGGCTTTAACGAGGAACAGACCATTACAGATGAGCTGAAGAGCTTGCAAAAGAAACACTGCAAGATCCTGTACTAAGTGGTGTTTTGTGCTACACGAAGTAGCCCACCAAGAGATGTACTATATATAGTTGATACTATGTGGTAAGAGACAACTAGCTACAGCTCATCAGAAGCATCATTATGACAGACCAGTACAGTATATAGCCTGAAATCATAGCCACAAAGCTAAGGATCACAACTTGTAATATCATTTAACAAGGTTTAATAAGTTATCTCATGGACTCTAGGTTTCACATGTGAGAAAATTAAATATAATTTTTATATTTATATATTTTTATATATAAAAGATGATGATTCTCAATAGCCCTAAACATTTAGGAGAGTTATGCCCTCAAAATTAGGACTTTGGAATTATTTCATAATTGTTGGGCTGATATGATTACAAGGAAAGAAGCTTTGTCCATGTCGGATTACGATGAGCATAACCTACACCAAAAACTTACCAGACGGAAGACTATCGCCTGCTGAATTAAAAAAATAAAATAAATAAATTATATATATATATATATATATATATATATATATATGTGTGTGTGTTAAAAGATTTTCATTCAAAATGTGTTCATTTAGTAGACCAGATCTTCACAAAATAAGGTGAAACAAGACGACTGACTTCCAGAAAGCACTGGGTTGACCTGACTGTAGCAAACGTTCCAATTATTTTTTTCATGCGGTACATACTTAGCCAAACTTAATTAACCCTTTTTACAGTTAGACCTGTGTTCCACCGTTGACATCCAGGCACCTATAGACTAGCAGTGTTGCCTGGATAATATTCTAGTGTACATCATTTTGTTAGAACTAACTTAAGACATGTCAAAATTTCTTAGAACGACCCATTACCGGCACAGATACCAGACAGATTTGAGGCCAAGCCCCATTCCTGGCTAAGCTTTAAAAATTGCATTGTCCCAGTACCAAACAGGTCATCTAACCCGGGAGGGACACTTCATGATCCGGTTCAAGCTGCAACATAGCTTGGCTTCTCAGACAATATTCAGACACAATGCATCAACGGCTCAATAGAACATATTTCACAAAGACAACTTGTCTAAAGATCAACCGTATCATTATCTTGCAGATAAACACACCCTTCATAGAATGAATGACCAATCCTAATGCAATATTATTGTGTTTCTTGTACAACAAACCCTCTGCTTCACATGTTTTGTACTTGCAAATTAAGCAAATTATATGGGACACTCACAGTTCAATGTGCTGTGCCAATCAGAAGGGTCGGTCTGGCTCGTTTATTAAGTGTAATAAAGCTTATTAAATTTGCCATCCAGTCATAAGTAGCCAGCCACCATTCAGACGACCTTGTGATGGCTATTTTTAATCATTCACACTACTGTGTAAGTGCATATCCATACTGAGATGACAGAGTATCTATTTTTTCAGTCGTGTCATCTGAATTTAACACCCCAGACACTTTCATGATATAAGCAATAAGCCTGCAAAAGACCTCACTTCAGAGATTTTCAGTATTTTTATTTTAACGTTTTTTAGTATTTAGAAAGTTTATATCAGGATACACAAAAACGGTGTCTAGTTAATAAACAAACAATTCAATGCAATGATACTTTGCAGAGAAAACCATGCTATCCCCCCCCCATTTAAAATAAATGCATGAGATCAATAACAAATTTTACTGAATCATTAGAAATTGTAGCAGAGACCATAAATACTGAAACAGAAGACTTAAAAGCTAACAATCACCAATAGTATATTCATGTCAAGATGGCAACAATGCAATAAAGCATGAGAGCTTTGCCCTAGTGGCACATACACTTTCCTTCTGAAATGGGTTTATATCCACTGATTGAAGGAAAACAAACATAATCATTTTCTAAAATACAAGTAGCTACTCTAGTTCTCAACTAATACTTCAGTGCATTAATGGCCCATTCATGCTGAAGAAGGGTATGAGTACAATGCTGGTAAGACTGTTATTGAATCAATATTAAAATAACGTACACACGACAGAGAACACCAATCGCAATGTAGCAGTAGAGAACTTCAATCATAACATTAAAATTGTCATACAAGTATCATACACAAGTCATATATGATATCGTTTTTGTTACACGATACTACCATTATTATTGTAGAATTAATTGTTTCATTCAAGCAGTTTAATTTTAACAATTTAACTCCTTTAAATAGTTGAATAAAATATTATTATTTTCCACTTTGGTCAATATTTTAATTGATACAATGGCCACTGAATTGAATGTTTATATAGTTACCTGTTAAGTCGTGGAAAATACGCATCTACGAGCTAGCCTATTCCATAACATAGTCACCTTCCGCCACAAGTCATTCTATTCAGGCGGGGATTATGCCACATGAGGATATTAAAGCCCTGTAGCACAGGAGAGAAGATATGTTGCTAGCTATGTGAACATTTAAACAATACACTGTTTTACATGAAATACTTCTTCATTGGAAGATTGCAACTGCGTGCACGGTGCAACAGGATCAAACTTAAACGTAAGCTTCCAGTTAATTGCATAAACTCGTCGAGGGACGTCTAACAAGAGGCACCACTTTATTTCTGTTATCTAGTCTGCTTTCTTATTGTTGTGAAAAGAACACAAGATAGCTCTTTAGCTAAGTCCAACCGCACATTTAACATTCTCATAATTTAAACACATGCAATTCCAAACGTATTTTAACTAAACCTAAAAGCCAAGAAAACTGGTTTTTAACAAAACAAAAAAATTACATTAACAGCTCAAACGCCATACATTTCCATTGGCACCCCTCGATCTCCATGACAATCGCAAAGCATCCGCGCACAAAGCTGGTTCCTCTATATGCGAGTAAAACAACGGTATGTATTCGACTATAAACGTTGCAGAAGGTTTGCTAATAAACTGGTGTTAATGTTTTAACAGAACTGACCGAAATCACTGTTCAGCAAACATTGGATTTTCTGAATTCCTACCTTTCTCCTCCGTTCTCGTCTGGAGTTACTGACAGCACGCGCAAGAATAGCGGGCGCTGTGTAAACTTGTCAATCGAATCACCAGATGGTTCCTCTGCGTCTTGATTTCCACTAGAACAATTTTCCAATGAGGAGGTAGTCTTCAAAATGTAACACTGAGCAATTTTCACAATGGCAGAAAAAAATAACGCTGTCCTGTATAGGGTAGTCCAAATAAGGTTGTCAACATTCACGAGGTTATTAGATGATTCAATAAATATTTCAGATAATGGGTTATTACAACCTTTCTGAATAAATTGTAATTATGATATCAGAATAATAATATCGGTGATTCTTTCAAATACGCAAAACGTATTTTTATCCAAAGCAATGCAACACAAGTAACGTTAGTATGGTTAGACAAGCAGCAAATAAAACCCCAACAATATGAGTGCTTATTTAACTAAATAACGTTAGAAACGCACCAAGGTGCGATGGAAATGTATATATCCCGTTTTGCGTTACAGAGTTCTGAGAATTTCAATTTAAAATATTTAGCTAACTAGGTAAATATTTAGCTAATTGCTGTGTAATCAAGTTTTTCTTTCTGCTGCAATGCAACTGCAAAAACAAATAGTTCAAATGTATCCTATAATTTACACAATGAATTCTACCACGGAAGGCATTTAGATGTTGAATTCAGAAGCCCGATTGAATAGTAAAGAGAAAGTCGTTTTGATTTAAACGTAAACCGACAGAGCACCGGTAGCCTAACACACGCCTCCCCTCTGTCATCAGCGGTAGCTACGATCAACACAACAAAATAAGGAAAGCTCTCACAACGCGAAGTCACGGTAAATCCCACCCTATCACAGTGCCCTTCGAGGAACCAATTGTTTTTTAAATTTGTGATTGGGCAGAAGAAGCTGTCAAATAAAGGGGATAAACTAATGTTTCCTAATGTCACTGGTTGAATGCCTGTCAGTCTCACTAGTAAATATTCGTTACACACACACTGGACTGTTGTACATATTTTAATACGATGGCGAAGTTGCATAATCTAAATAATCTTTGCATACAATTACCTGTAAAATAGATATTACAACATAAACAAAACATGTATTTTGATTTGTATTCACGAGGCAAAACGAACTAAAATGATTAGAAAGAGGTCACTTGTAGTCGTCTCGTAAAATCTGGGTTTCAGCAGCGGTTACTGCTTGACAAAAACGGTTAACCGGTTAATTAAATATAAAGATGCATTCACATGTGAATTCGGTACCGTAATCTGCTTTGATGGTTTTATTTATATTCAATTGGACAATGTAATATACTTTTATTTTAGCACAAAGTGGGTGGGACGGAGACGGCTGCCCAGTGGCCAATCACTTCTTGTGTTGCTGGGCTGTCAGCAGAACAAGACTTTAAACTTGTGGGAGGTTGATAGCTAACCCAATACATTGATCATTAACAGCAATTGGATCCGTGAGTAATATTAATACATATATATAATTCAAATCAAAGGTTTATTCAGACTCAAATTGTTTAACTAGGAGAATAACAGACAAAAAGTTGCCACTATGAAAATGTCTGTTGAAAGCGGTAGTCAGCTAGCTAATTAGCATATTGGCCAGGTTGTAGCAGTAGTTCTGGGTATCACTGTGTTAGCATTATGACAACATCCTAATCAGAGTGTGATTAAACACCCCAGTGAAGAAAAATGTTGCAATATACTATTGTGTTCGAGTTATTTCTGTGTTGTGTTGGTGTAAGATTACCAGATGATTCTATAGTCTGCTAGCTTGACTGATATAACTGTATTTTGTGTGCTGACAAAGAGTGGCTATAAAGAGTTGAGTAAGCTAAAACTAAATCAATGTTACCATAAATTAGTATTTGCCTAATATATGTATTTGGATTTGATTGTTGTATTCTATAAAAACAACAATAATTATTAGAGAATGAAGATATTCGTTCTCTACCAAACTGATTTATAATCGAGAGATTGCCCTATGATTGTTATTCCTGCCCATTAACGCTGAAACTGTAATCTTTCACTCAGAACTCTTTCTAATCTGATATGTCCATAGGAATTTATCAAGTTAATTAAGTTATTTTGCCAATAAATTTGTCTGCCAATACATAAACATGGTATCTGTTATACTGTGCGAATGCACGGAATGTTCCTAACTCCTGATCACATGGTTGAGGAGTCCAACAACTTCATAATAGACTTATGTACTCTTACCAGAAGATTCTATTGTCTACTCTCAGGCCACTTCAACTACTTTGTTTCTAAAGAAGTGTGTTTGCGTGGTGCGTAGTTAAATTGTTTGGAAAGGCCGAAATCACGAACTGTCTGGAATCTAATGCTACGTTCTATAATGACTTTGGTCAGTTTCGGATTGAATGTAAAAAAAAAAAAAAGAACGTCGCAGATCTGCCAAATCCAAAGTTCGTCGTGCATAAGCGTGGTAAATTATTCCGAAAGTGTGACGACAGGACGGTTTGACAGATGTTTGTTAGGTTCTATCAAGCAAGCTATACTATAACTAGCCATAGGTTTTGCTAACGTTAATTATCTTGATTACTTGTTTATTGAATGGTGGTTATAATTTTAAGAATATATTAAAAAGGAATTCCAAAAATGTATTAGTTTATATGTCAATGCTATACCAAAACCCCTATTAAAAGTCAATGGATGTCCGCAGAACCGCTAGATAAGGGCGATTTCCGACACTCGCCCAGGCTAGCCACTCCACTGGTGCGTCTTCTCTATGCTGCGTGAGCAAAAACACTAAGCCATCGTTATGAGCTCTCGGCAATCTACTGTAGAAAACCTAATTTCCATTACTTCCCATGCCCTTGCCAACCCGCTTGTAACTTTACATAGCCAACTATACACGCTAACCCGAATCCGGTATTTTTTTGAAAGCTATAAGCAAATTACTATTTAAACAAACTGATGGGGTATAAAATATGTTCCCGTTTTTCCAATGTGCATATCGCTTCGGTTGCACTCTTCAATCAATATTACGTGTTCAGTCGACTTAGGATTTTATACATAGTGTCACTTAATCTACCTTTCTGTAGGCTAATAGGAAAGCATAGCCTAACTGATTTTAATATAACGAAGAAGGGAAATCAGCTTGCGATTTTAAGTGTTTTTTTCATCTGGCGCCAAAGTTTAAATGAAAATAGTTTTTCATGTGTATGTTCTTTTGCCACCTTTGACTAGTAGAACTTCAAGAACTTCACACATCAAGTTTACCTGCCAGTGGTGATTTAGTTCCGGTGTTTCTTTGACGTTTTCTTCTCTTTGTATGTCTCTTGGAATTAGGCAGCTATGTGTCAAATGCAGAATGCATTGTTCCTTTTCTGTTTGGTGCAGAGGTTTAATGCCAGTTCTCCCAAATACCCTCTTGTTTTTAAACTAGAGAATTATTGAGACGGCTCACCATCATAAACTATTTAAAATGTGTGATTGCAGAGACATTTCATTTTATTGTAATGTTGGGACTGAAGATTTTCCCCCCTTGATTTAAAACCACGGCTGAACCTAAAGGTTCATTAATAGAGAATACCAACTGTGTATTCCTGAAGAAGACAAATAAACATATGTCATCGAAAGTACGCATTTTTTCTCTTCTCACGGACAGTAGAGATTTAATTAACTTTTAATCTATTAAGGGTTCTAAATCCAAGTGCAGTTTTTGTTCATTGAGAATGAGACAGTGCTAACTAATTTTTACCCACCCTAGAACAGATTTAAAATGCACCTATGTAACGTATTGAGTTCTTGCTATAGGCAGTTAATAGGAACAGATCTGATCTTTATATGACTACTATAAATACTGTGGATCCTGTTTCATTTGGACTAAGATAAGTAAAAGCACCTTAAAAGTGAAAATCATTAAACATTTTTGTGTTTATTATTACTAATGCCAACTCTGTCTATGTGCCATTGTGTTGCCATAGTATGCTCAAGAAATCCTGTTATACACCCTTAGCCATCCAGATACATGAGTGTTGTTAACAGCGTCTTCCTGCTGTGCAATTACGGATGTTTTATAAGGTTGGTTATTTATTTGTTGATATTTAAACACTGCTGTATCTGGTACTTGGGAGTCTTGCATCATAATCAACTCAAAGGAAAGTCACTGCACAGTTAATTGTGTAAGCCCTGAAAGGAATTTTTTTTCTTTATTAAACCAATATTTCCTTCATTTGGCTGCTGACTCTGACAAGCTCATGTCTTTTTTACATAATTAGTGTAACATAATGCAGTATAATTTTATAGTAAACTTTTTAACTGAATCATTAAGCAGGTGCATTATCAAATTGGTCCTATTTGTTTATAAAATTACAACAGAATAGCAGATTAATTTCTACCACAAAGTCATCCGGGAAAATGTAAAGCTTTAATTTGGTGGATGTCACAGAGCAGGACGGATACTTTTCCTTTGCATGTGTACTGTTTCTGGCTATGCTCAGTGGCCCATATGGGTAAGTTTTCATTTCTGTCCATTAAGTATGTGCTGGAGATGATCCTTTCATTAGGCAATGCTGATTGTCTCTCTGTAAGTGCTGTGCCTCCTGTGTCCTGTGTGTTTTCATCAGGTAGTAAGTCGGGGGTCTTTTCTTTAACCTCATTATTTGTCTTGCAGCCATCCGTCAATATGACCCCACTGCAACATTGAGAGGTTTCAGCTTTAAATGGTGCTCTCTCTCAGACGTTCCCATGTGTATCATCTTCTTCAAGTTTGATCCTCGCCCTGCATCCAAAAATGCATACAGGTAATGTTTTCTTCTCCTCGGTTATTTCACCCAGAGCGGCCACATTTATCTTTAAAATGCATTTCTTTGTGCCTGCATCAACACTGCTGCACAAAACTAGTAAAAGCAGCTAATGTTTTGTATCCTCTCAGTGCTGTACTTCCTGTGTCCCCTCCACACTCATTGCATGTTAAATCAGCAGGTATTTTGTATCCTCTCAGTGCTGTACTTCCTGTGTCCCCTCCACAATCATTGCATGTTAAATCAGCAGGTATTTTGTGTCCTCTCAGTGCTGTACTTCCTGTGTCCCCTCCACAGTCATTGCATGTTAAATCAGCAGGTATTTTGTATCCTCTCAGTGCTGTACTTCCTGTGTCCCCTCCATATCATGCTACCAGATTTGTCTGAACTAGGACAGTTAACTGGCGGTTTTCCTTAAGGCCCAAAGTGGCCACATTCAAAATCTGTGCAAATTAGCTTAGTGTAAATATCATTGTGAATTAGCTAAATTATAAATTCTTCTCAGAGACTTCCACGTACCTTGTACCTATAGTTATCCTAGGGTCAGACTGCATTGGTCTTTTATACCCATAGGAACCCTAGGGTCTTATAGTTCAAATTTACAATCATTACATTTCGTTCTTTATCACGCTGTCCATTTGAAAAGGAAGCAAACCAACACTTTAACCCCCATAATTTCTTAAAGTAAAGACTGACACGAAGTATTACATCTCTTTTTAATGACTCTGTTCAACCCCCTCAATCTCGTTGGAAACATTTCCTATGTTGATTGCGCATGTGATTAAAAAAAAAAAATCATAAAATTGTTTTAATTGCAACGGTGCATCTGAGACTAAACTATTAGTATATCACATAGACAGAAGTGTCTGTCTTTATTTGAACCGGTCATCCATAACCTTTCTGTTCTCTGGTGTAGATGAATTGAACCCCTCCATATCCCATGGTCTCAGATAGACCAATAATGGCACATCTGTGTTGAATCATCAACGCTTCAGTTTCATGGATGGCATTGACTTGTTTTTGAAATACATTGGATTGGAAACTGCTTTGTAACCATTAACCTTTGATGTTGTGTTTGACCCCTCTAAACCAGTTTGTTCTCTTAAAAACCTACTCCACCCGCATGAGGAGATAAATGAGGACCATACTCTGGGTGTCCCAGCGTGATAGGGGTGCTCCAGGAAGCACAACTTATATATAAAAACCAAAAAATCTAATAATAATCGCCCATAACCCATAACCAAAATTACGCGGTCACCCAAGTGTTATAAAGGCCGCTTCAACTTCTCAAAACTTCGTCCCATAATCCCTTCACCCCATAGCACCGGATAACACAAATTAAACTTAATTGACACAACTCCGTAAACGCTGACAAGTTTTATATAAAATTATAATGTAAGTGTCTCCGTCCAACTGATGTCCAGCTTCTTTTTGGTTCAGCTACTTAGAGTGACGTGTCCAACCCTTGTTTGATTCGTATATAGAATGGATGCGTTTTGTTAGTACCTTGCAGTGGCGGCCTGAACTTGTGCGCACTTCAGTCACAAGGCGTGTTAGGCTTCCTTAGCGCCGACTGGCGGGGTGGCAGTGATTCATGGTCAGTAGCTGAACATTTATTTCAAGTAGTCAGGTCATGCACCATTGCCAAACTAAATAAATGACAGTTGTGCGGTCGTTGTAAAAGTCTCTAATGATTAATGTCAGATGGAACATTAGGAGCAACTGTGATGCTCTAAGTGTCCTCAGTCTGATAGATTTGCCCTCGGCTAAAACGGCCTGTAGGTTTTTATTTTGAACAATTGTCAATCGTTGTTAGTGCGGTCTTGAAATTCTTTATGTAGTCATAATGATACTGAAACACATAAGTATTTAATTGTCTGTATATTTTATTAGGTGATTCTCTCTCTTCTTGCCAGAAAGCTTGTTAAAGAAATTACTTATTTATTTATTTTTAAATCAAATGGGTTACCATCAAAAAAGTGGCATTTCTGCCACAGCAACAAAATAGCAGATGACCCTGCAATTCTGTGCTTGCGATTATATTTTTAATTTTCGTATTTATCCTTTCATACAAAAGTGCTGTTCTGTAGGGGGGATTGTAAGCAGGTACTGGAGCTCCCATGTAAATGTGCTGTTCTGTATGGGGGTTGTTAGCAAGCACTCCCATGTAAATGTGCTGTTCTGTATGGGGGTTGTTCTGTAGGGGGGATTGTAAGCAGGTACTGGAGCTCCCATGTAAATGTGCTGTTCTGTATGGGGGTTGTTAGCAA
>JAOVYW010073632.1:0-19676 GCA_025775045.1 Hiodon tergisus
CATTTGTGAAAGAATGGGTCATTCTAAAGAGCTCACTGAATTTGAGCGTGGTACTGTAATAGGATGCCACCGTTGCAGCAAGTCAGTTCGTGAAATTTCTTCCCTCCTAGATATTCCACGATCGGCTATAAGTGGTATTATTACAAAGTGGATGCATTTAGGAACCACAGCAACTCAGCCTTGAAGTGGCAGACCACGTAAAGTTACAGAGCGGGGTCGCCGAGTGCTGAGGCACATAGTGCATAAAAGTCGCCAACGCTCTGCAGACTCACTAACTGCAGAGTTTCAAACCTCCTCTGATGTGTGAATCAGTGCGGGCACTTCCCCTGGCATGGTTCGTGTCATGTCATCCATTCTGAACTCTCTGTGCACTTTTTGATCCTTTCAGAATGAGAACCATGAGCCATAGCCAGTAGAGGCAGGAAATGATGGAGTCATTGCTGGAAGATCACCAGTTTCAACTGCAATGAAACCTTTCTGAGAAACAAACGGGGAGCATTACTTTTGGGGATGCCCTCTTGCTTTAAAGAGTTGGCCCTTGCATTATAGGCCTGTACCCAGGAGTGCCACCCTTTCAGGCAAATTGATGCTGGTTTAACCAGTTTCTCCAAGCATTTCTAGCCTTAATTATTTATAAGTTTTTCCCTTTTAATCTCAAACATTTGCAAACTAGTAACGACTTGAATCATTGAATGAAATGCCAGATAAACCCATTACTCAGTTTAGGGTACATGTGCTTGAGTGTGACTCAAGTATACCACTATCCTATCAGTCACAAAATGAAACGTTTAAAAAAAACAAAAATTTTAAACAAAAAGATATTTCTACCGAAAACGCCTTTTTTCTAAATCACCATGAGCCAATGGCAGGGTTAATTGCAGCTCCAGGTCATGTGGTGTGATGAGAGATTAAAGAATTACCTTATCTCTGCAATTTCCCCCTGTCCATCACTTAGCTCTTGTTCCCTGAAAGATGGCAATGTTATCATTGACAGAGACATTTATTCAGTAATGAAAATTAGAAAGCGCTTTATATTGTATTGCCCTTACACAGAACATCAAGGACTCACATAAATATAACTAAATGCAGCCTTACACCAGCAATTAGCAATGAAGATATTTGCTTAGTTTATAACTATGGCACAAACTCAAATATGTGGATGCACGTATGCGCATAAATGTTACAGCCATTTTAGTCATAATCCATCCTGCATAATAAACAAGTCATTTTAGGTCCTAGGAACGTTCTATATTTTTTTTACCATAATGATACTCAACAGCATATCCTCTAGATGCATTTGAGAAACGGGAAGGCAAAAAGTCACATCCTGCAGCTGTGGCTACCCAGAGCAGTCTAAAGTATAGAACAGGAAACACCAAAACTTCCTGTGTCTGAACACTCCACCGCATTAGCAAAAAGGTCCTCAAATGCATGCAGAATGCACCAAAGGGCAAATGGACTCTCCCACCCCCTGGTAAAAAACTGCAGACAAAATGAATAATTTATAAACTTTATTAGGTAGTTACCAACAGATCTACAGCACTGAATAGAAACAAAAATAATACCGCAGGCCTGAGATAGACGATTGGAGGAAAGGGGCGAGACGTACTGTGCACCCATTCCTAGTCAAAACTAATGCAAGACAAGGACTCTATAAACATCTAAATATATCATTAGGGAGTCTAAGAGAATGAATGTCATGGGAACATTCACCCCCTAGTTAAAAAGGGCTTCACAAATGGATTTTGTACTTTCATCACATCTCACGAGAAAATACAACAAACAGGTCATTTAAAAAAAGCAGCATCACCACATACAGTTTAAATTACAACTCCAAACCCCTAACCCTTCCCCTCCTAATCAAAACAGTCTTTATAGAGCAAAGACAGGCACAAAAAAAAAAGTCATGTTGGAAAATTTCTGATTAATTAATTAATTTTACAAAAAAAAAAAAAAACCCAGTATGACATCCTGATGGGTATATGATACAGAATCTATCACAGTGATGTAATCTTATTATTAAAAGCACAGATGTGATTAATCTATCTAATCTATTTTTTCAGTATAACACACAGGCACTTATAGCAAAAACAAAAACAAACCTGATAGTGTTTCAGAGTGCAGGTCTGTGTGTGGCACTATGGGAGCCCAAGACTGACACCTCCTTAAGACATCAGGGGTCCCTTCTCAGCTACTGTACATTAAAGCCTGGCTAACCTGTATATTTGTCATAACTGAGCAGCAGAAAAGGACAGCAGCTCCCATTCATATTGACCAAAACAGGGAAACTTCTGTCTCTCAATATCTGCGATAATGGAGGAGAATGAATTTTATTTTACAACCCCATTAGAGAGAGATATTAAGTTCTGTTGTAGTAGTTGTTTCCAATCCAACAAACTAAACAGTAAATACTAAATGTGAACACTCACAGGCGAACCTAAAAGGTCCATCGTTAGGAAAATTATCCCCTTCAGGACACATTAGCCAACAGAAGTGTCACGGAAATAGTATTTCTGGTCAATTTTGCATGTACTACGTAGCTCATGAATAACCATTAACGGACAGTGCCTAACCCATCGGTTAAGAGCACCAGTAATAGTCAGACATTTGTATTACAAAAATGATGGAAGAAGATGAAAACAAACCAAAACCAGAATCCACCTGTAACGGCTTGAGACACAGATTTAAAAAGAGCAAAAGAACTGAACAAAAAAACAAAACCTGGGTCAGGCCATTCTAAACATGCTTCCATTAAATCTGCAATTCTTAAGCACAGACAGGAGCACCAGGACAATATTGCCAGTCTTCAAGGGCTGCCCAGAAGGAAAATGACTAATATAGCATTTTAAAAACTTGGGAAATTAGAGAAAATACAATTAAAAGCATTTGAACTAAATCTCCTTTTGATGATTTGTAAAAAATAAATTTAAAACAGTCCAGTTAACTGGAGCAGCCGGGGAGAGTGGGGAGTATAAAAATAAAAATACAGATCCCAGATCTGAAAAGTAGTGACTGATGATGGCTGGAATAGTCTGTGGGTGGAACAGTGAAAGCCCTTCGAATGCAGCGACGGCATTCAGGTCATTGGTAGAGCAGGTAGTTCTTTAGGGAGGCGGGCAGGGGCAGCGCATGGATCTCACTCAGCCGCTCCCTCCCAAGCGCCACTCTGACGGAGCGTCGACACAGGTCCATCAGGGGCAGGGGTTCAGCTGTGAGGAGGAGAAGAGAGAAAGAAAACAAGCGCAAAGCAGGTCAGAACATACTGTACTCAAACTTCACCCCTACCCCAAATTGACGCCACTGGGAAAAGTGCAGCGATCAAACTGCCCCATCCCGTACATATCCAGCCAATGACTGCGCATTAAATGTTCTTTACTACAGGTACGTTGGATTCAGTAAGCAATGTGGCAGACCCCAACACAACCATGACAAAAGTCCATTGTAAAACGGTTGAATTAATGCTTTGAAACAAGAAAGGATACAGGCCTTTAATACACTGAATAAAATATTTATACATTTTATTTGATGCACATCGAATAGCTATTTGAAAAAAAGGCTTTTTAGGTCCACAGCATAGATAAAATTTAAGGCCCAAGTATCTTCGAGATGGAATCTTTCAAAACCCATTCGTAAATAGCCATAGCAATGAAGAGGAAACATGTAGAAATGCTAGGTCTGAAACACCCTTTGAAACTTCTGCAATGAATAAGCTGTTCTGCAATAAATGTACAATATACTGTCCAATATATTTTCCTGGTTCAGCCAAAGCTCTGATGTCATGCAGCTAAATTGCACATTGGCTGACTGCTTCCAGATCCTCCAGCAGATGGAATGAGAAAAAATAAATAAATAAAAATAAACCCTATAGGAACACCTGTATCCTGAAGTGCTTTGATGCACCAATCATGCATTACCAGGCCATTCTGTCATGTCAAAAAAAATGTAATCAAAACCCTCCTCCTACTCCAGATATCAGGAACCTCTCAGCAGAACTGTACGGTCGGTATAGACACTAGGGCTGCCCCTAATTATTTTTCCAACGATTAATTTAACGAATCCGATTAGTCTAGCGACTAAATCAATGATTAGTCCAGCGGTTGTTTTTTATTGCTCGATTAATATACCGCTTAATTTAAGCAAAATATATATCAAAAAGTCTCATTAATATTTCAGGATTTTATTCAATAAAGTTAAAACATTACCACAGACTCTAATAACAGCAGAAACTGAAACGGGAAGTCTAGTCTGTTGCAGCTCTCGGTAAATGTAGTCAGAGAAACCTGCTACAGTAAATTAAAATTCAAGCCACTTTCAGGAGCTTTTCACTTTCAAAAAAAATAAAATGTTACAATAAATTAATGCAATTTTTTTTCCCCCTCCTAACAGGAATAACTAAAACTGCAACTTGAATCAAATCCCTGCTTTGTCTCATCCTGAAAAAGAGACACATAAAGCACATTAGAATGATGATAGTAGCGTCATATTTTATTATTGGTCTAATTTCCACATCACTGCTATGTTATGATGATGATATTATTATTATTATTTTCACTGGAGTAATCTGCATGATCACTGGCAAATGTATTTTTGCGTCAGTGCGGGGCAAGGAAAATAATTGAAACGATTTACAGACTAACAACACAGTCTGTAACATTAGTTTAAGCCATTTTCTCACTCATACATGGCCGCTAACCTAAACAGAAAAAGTAAAATGGCCGAATAACGTTAGCAGTGGTAGAAAAATTACTTTTAACATGGGGGCGATATAGAAACATTTAGAAAATACATTTTAAGCAGCTACTACTAACTACTACAACGTTCCACGTGTTGATAATCCTAATATCATGCTTGGGTGAGAACAAACAGTAAACAGAATTTACAATGCTGTCTTGCTGCCATCTGCAAGCGCTCCAGCATGCTTTCGTTTCAGGTGCTCCAGCTGCACTGCAGTGATAGGACATTTCTATTTTGCACGGTATACAGTGCACCACATCGTTTGATAACATTTCTAAAATCCTCCCACACTTTCGACGATCTTGGGCGAGCCTTTGTAGCAGCTTGCTCTCTGGTGGAAGCCGCCTTACGTAATTGCGACATTTCGACGCAAGTTTTGCTAATCGATTACGTCGACAGTCACCCCAGCCCTAGTGGACACGCATTCCAACCAGAAGGTGGTTTCCATTGTTTGTGGATGAAAAGCATCTGCAGGTACCAGTTACTCCCGCCGATTTTAATAATGCATTCAGACTGAGCTCAATCTAGACTGCTCCACAGCAGCTGGATTAATTGGTTCACATTTCACTACGTTACAAACAGCAGACTGAGCAGGCTCTCTCTCTGGTAGAGGGGCCACAGAGAGCAAGTTTTTATTTTTATTTATTTATTTGAATGGAGCCCATCCAATGGGATTCTACTAGAATATACTCCATCAGAAGCCACCAACAGCTGGGTTAATGAACAAGTACACGCAAATCCTCGCAGACGGACAAACGCACATTAATTTATGAAGCTCATCTCTAGTTTATTCCGGGCTGACGCTTGAGTCACACCGTGAATTAGTTGCAAAGGTCAATTGTAAAAATATATACGTATTTCTCAGAATTTGAGAACAATAAACCGATTCATAAGATCACTTACAAAAAGGGAGGAAGAACATTTTCCAATCCACAATACATTTCTAAGCAGATCTGAAGGATTCCTAGCCACTCCAGCGCATGACTCCATGCAGCAACAGAAGCAGGCAGGCTTCATGGCTTTCCCGGTAACGAAAACGGCCCAGACAGTGAAAGGAGAGCGTTACTGAATAAAGACAATACTTACGATCAAGACCATTTATGTACCGGATTCTGATTTCACAGTGTCCCCACACTGCACTCACAACAGGATAAAGTTTCTTGCCTTTAAGTCCTCTGAAAGCAATCCCCAAATATTGTCCATCCACAATGAAACTCAAGGTCCCCTCATCCATGTCTAAAACTACTAGAAATGAATCAGGTACAATAAAAGTCTCATCCGGCTCCAAGAAAGCTGGGTAGGTCTTACTAGGCTGGTTCTTGCAGTCGTGATACAGTTTATTCCTCCCTAGGTCCCAGCCCCAGGACTCCTGGTTGTTGCCTACAAGTGCAGTGTACCCCACGGAATGTAGAGGGGCATCGCCTGTTGCCACACCAACCACAGCGTGAGTTCCACGCTGGCGCATTGCCCAGCTGATCTCCCATACGTGCAGCCCCCGGGTGTAGCCCACCCTCCCGCGGATCCCGTCCGTGCTCTGGGCCACAGGATGGCGGTGGAATACCAGCTCGTTTTCCTCTTTGACGAAGATGTTGAGCGAGCGGTCGTCGTTGTTCCAGGAGTGCTGGACCTGGATCTCTTGGGAGACGGGCGGCATGTCGAGCAGCATGTCCAGTCGGGCTGGCTTGGTGTAGTCCAAGGCCTGCAGCTCCAGCTTCAGGGGCCGATACGCCGGGTCCCGCATGTCGACAGTCTTGATGCCCCCGGGAACCTTCTGCCCCATACTTTGGGTGGTTTTAAGAGCACCCTTCCCACTTCACTCAAAAGGGGCAAAAAAAAAAATTAAATACAAATGTAAACCGTCGCCCCTCCTGCTCCACCAATCCGGGACCCACCCTTGTAGTTACTGGTTATCGGTGGGGTCACAGCAGGGGTTGGTCAAGCCCACCTTCACAGAACAGAAAGGAGAAAGAAGTTAATCAATATTTCAGTAACCACTTCATAATTAAAAACTCGGAAACAAAATTTTTTGAATGAATTACTAATGGTACACGATGACTGACTATACCTTTGTTTAACCAGTACGTCTTACGATTACACTGCCTGAAAATGCAAGACAAACTACGATTGCGATGGTTAATGTCTGAGGTGTGATAAATATATCTTACTCATTTGCAGGTTTATCCCTAGTGGTTTTGACCCATTCATGGCAATGTATTTCAAACTTACTTCTTGTGGTTTTGACCTTCACTCATTCATGGTTAAACTGCAAAAACTAAATGAGCATAACTGCTCAGCAGCTGTGTAAGCCAGCCACCAGATAAAGCATCTCAGAGCCGACATGGGCAATCGCAGGACATCACAGCAGTCAGGTGCCGGACTTGCATTACTAAAGAGGCCAGAGCAGAGTCCACAGAACCCAACTAGTGATGTATAAGATCTGGTTAAGAACTATAACGCTGTAAAGGAAACCCATTCTGACAGTTCTATTATATTACCAAACCTGCCATTTTTTCATCAGTGAAACTGTAAGTGGCTTTGTCATGAGAGTGATATCTGCATAGGACTTATGTCACTTGTACAAAACTACTTCTTCACAAATAAAAATACTGCCATTGTGCCCCTAACATATAGCTTACACAATATTTTCATGAAACTACTCTCTAAATTAAGTTAATTTTATGAAGATCAAATGAAAACCAAAATAATGCATACAATTAATATAAAAAAAGTATTCTGTCACTTGGGAATATTGACTATTTTAACTATTCTCCTACAGTCTACCAAAACGCAGACATCCACTGAGAAATAATTTTTAACAGTAAATTAAACAGAGGGTAAAATAAGGAATGTTCAACCATTTCCTTTTATAAGCTTGTCTAGTCAGAAGATAACAGGAAAGACAATATTAAAAATGTCTGGTTTTAAATATATAAAACTATGCAGCTGTGTGCTTTTGAAGGAAACCACAACGGGCAAATTTCGGCCAGCAGCCACGCAGGCAGACAGACAGAGGGGCCCAATGACAGGTTTTTGTACTGGGCATGTTGCTATGATGAGAGGCAGCACATGTTGAGTTGCACGGTTCAGCGTTTGGGGGTTATGGGAAGCTCTGCCCCCCCCCCATCAAAAAAGGCAGCAAAGGGTGACCCATGTCAGGCGCAAATAGAAGAACAAATGGAGTGTCCATGGCTAATTTTACCATCTAGCATGTTGGTTCTTAAAGCATACCATTAAACAAATTATACCCCAATTTTCTCCATTACTGGGGAAGAAAGCTAAAGATCCGGCTTTTGAGTTTTGCTCTGCACCACTGGGACGGAGCGAAAGCAGAAGTAGAACGTGTTATGTCCAAAAGCATTAGTTGCGCACATTTGGCCAGAATAGTCTGCGAGCAGAAAGTCCACATTTCCCTCCTATGCAGGGGGCTTTTATTTTTCCTTTAAAATAGCTCTAATGCACTGGCAGGATGGGAGCGCATCATAGCTCCGACATACTGGGAACTTCTTCACACAAACGGTACTGGGATAATGGATTGCTGGAAAGGCCATCTTAATTGAATTGTAGACAAGAGTTTATTGAGAAGCGTTTTGGCCCTTTCTCTAATACAAGTGAACAGCCATTTAAATGGGCCATGTCACTCTACTGATTGGCCAAACAGAAGGAAAGGAAAAGTAAGCAGTGGGTGGCAAGTTTGTGAATGTAAACAATATCCTATTCAATAGCTGTCCAACCTTTAGAGAAAGGGAGACATTTTAATTTGCACACATTGTGGCGGTTTGAACCATATTCCCCTCACTGCCGTTTCCAGGCAAGAAGGGGAACACAAAAACATTTACAATAAACTGTGCTACACAGAAGTCGGGTTGTACGCGTAAAAGCAGAATAGAATAAAACCCGGAGAGATGGTTGGCCAAAACCACAACCGGCTGAGCACAGGCTTCAGCAGCAGTTCTGGGTTTAGGCTGCAGGAATGTGCATGCTTTTCCAGCTGGTGAAGTTCCTAATTAACAACAGCAGGAGTGACGACTGAAGAACAAGGAAGAAATGTGCACCGTCGTCACTAACCGATGCAGTGTGGTCCTGAACTCTCACAGTGTGCTGAACACCGAGCGTGGCTCCTGCCCGCAGCGCAGGCGTCATTTTTGAGGAAATGTGCTTTGGAAAAACAAATACCTAAACCGTCAGAAGTTTAAAGCCGGCTTGTCTCAGGTGTTTGTTAATGCCCAAAGGCCATGAGCCTGCAGCTGGAAGGGGAGGCCGGCTTCTGGCGTTGGGAGCTAATTTAAATGCGTGAAGGGCTCTTTGGTGTGGGGACCCGGGGGAACACTGGGGTCTTTTGTCCTGACCACCGAGTCCACATTTAATCCTCATGCAAATCGAGGCCTTTCGTGGACTTTGTGCTCTGGACTGTTCTTTAAACCCCCAGCCTGCAGACCCCCCTTCTCCATTTCAGCCTCCTGGGCAGATTCCAGGAGTTAAAAAACACGGGGGTTATCGCTGGTTACACTTTCGAAGAGGTGGCCCAAAGTTGATTGAGCAGTGGACATAGGAGATGTGCTTAAATTCAACTCGTGCACACAAGACTGGCAGAGAGTACAATTGCTGGCAAGTAGCTCAATAGGAGGAGAGCGTTGAGAGGATTTGGTAATTAACAGGATTAGCAATTAATTGACAGAATGCTGGGAACATTCTCTTCAGTTTCAACACAGAGCCTTAAACATACAGGTAGCATATGTAGCTTACCAAAAATGACATGACAAAATATTAGAAGCTGAATACACAGAAATCTGAATTTTAAGTAAGCTATACTTAGCTACATTAGACAACAGCAAACTGTTCTGCAGGCCCAGACAGACAGTAGATGGTCTACGTATGGATTCCATTGAATAGAACATCCAAGTCAGTCAAAACTTCAAGAGTGATGTTTTACTAACGACAAAGCCATAGCTTGCGTTGTGTGAAGAGGGGAGTGTTCAGATTTGAGTTAACCCAGGACAACATAGGAATGCCCATACAGTAAACACCAGTTCTGTGCATCTCTACACCCTGCCTTTGCAGCGGTTGGCAGAGTGTTTAGTCTGCTTGCCCACCCAGACAGGTTAAAGCACCCTGTTGCACTTGGGGTGGAGTGCCAGCATGAGACGGGTATTGCGTAAACATTTCCTAAGATGACAGACAGACAATGTGTGATTGAAGACTAAGCAGATGTCTCACACAAACTGTAGTCATATCACCATTTTGACTATATCAACAAGGAGCCATGCTTTGTCCTGAACCTGACCATCAACAAAGCAAAAGGGCTTGCAAGTGGATTTTCGTCAATAAATTTAAAAGTTTCCCCCCCCCCCCCATTAAAAAAAAACAAAAAAAAAACTTTTGAAGGCCTCTTTAAAAACGTAATTCATAAGAGCTTCAACCTTTACTGGGCTTAACATGGTACAAAATGTCAATGTCAATGTCTAACAGGGCTTGAGAATCCTGGAACCTGAACCTGAACCTGAACCTGAAAGGCCTGTCAGTACACTTAACCTGACAAGCAGGTAACGCACCTTTTCTAATCAGAAGTTTGTTTGCTTACTTTTGTTGTATGCACCTGTCTGGCCTTTGTCAGATTCAGTGAACAGGAGCAGCGCCGTAGCGACAGCTACGCTGTGCACCCAATAATCAAAGCTACAGTTCCTTATACACTTTTGAATAAGATAAAATTTCAGCTTTGTCATTCAAAGGCGTGAACTCCTGAAGTCTCTGACTGGTCCTGAAATACATTCTTGACTAGTTTGGACAGAACGAATCTTGGTTTCCGAGAGAATATGTTAATTTATACCTTGCATGAGCCTGTTAAAAAGGGTGAAACCTCTTTAAAATCTGCTTTTCTGAGCTCAGTTTATTAAGTGTATAAAGACTAATCAATCATAATCAGCACCTCGGGGGAGAAGCTGATGAATGGTAACCACTCTGTAGGAGGCAGGATTACCACATTTAATATTTTTTATAAAAAGAGATTCCATGCAAGATTCATTACAACCCAGGGAAAGGTTAAAACCGAGAACACAACCAAGAAAAAAGTAACTGCTTTTTAAATATGAAGATATAGTAGGCCATTTGTAACAAAACTAAACACACAATGGCCTACACGGGGCTAGATTCTGTGCGTATCAGGAGGGTTGGGGTGACCTGCCTGGAATGAAGACTGTCTACTTCCTGAAAGATTGGGCACCTTTAAGGACATAACACAATCGCATTTAGGGAAGAAGTTCTGCTACTATATAAATCAAATGCCCAAAGATTTCTTTTTGGTACGATTTTACATGTCCCCGCCCCCAAATCGGGTACATTTAATTTCCCCCAGATCTCATGTTTAAGGCATATGGAAAAGGATCCACACCACGTGTTTGAAATCCCCAGGATAGCAGATTCTTTGCTAATCTTGTTTTCCGATCCAACTAGTAAGTGCCAGTTTATTCTAAAAATAAACAGACTACAGATTCTGTTCTGTAGCACGGTAATGCTCAGTCTGCTAGAGGGATTGTCGGTGGCCTTTTCCACCAGTAAAAACATAAGTGATTGACTTATGAAACGTTAGTCACGTTGAAGGATGTGGAAGCTAGACAAAATGTAGAACACTGACCATCAAGACTACTTCAAGTAAACCAGCTAAAAACCTAAAGCATTTACAATTGACATTAAGAACCACCGTTTAAAATGGACATAGATGACAAACTCCAGGCCAAAAGCTTGATTAAAAAAAAAAAATAGAAATCTATTACAACCATCGCCATGTCACCATTTCACTCTAATTGACCTACTTCTGCTTCAATAAGCTGTATACAGACTTTATAGTTTATTTATAGCAATAAACGCACACACAGATTGGAATATTACCGTTTCAATAGCTCTGCGCTTAGCGCTCCGCAGATGTTGCAATTACTACAATATGAAATTATAGAGCACAGACGCCAACAAAAACGGATGCTTTAAAATAAATAAATAAATGAAATGAAATAAAAATACCAGCACTGATGCTGACTGGACAGCTATCGCTGCCAACACAGAGCTACAGAACACCAAATTAACACAAGAACCTCACCTGTTCACCGTTCTATAGTCTTCGTAATCATCAAACAACATTTAGAGCCGGCAACACGAATATTCATCTGCACACATCTGAAACTGAATGTAAAATGTACAGCTTTATGGCTTCACAAATAATTAGGTTTATAGATCTAATTCCAGTTTTCATGAAGTCAGGGGCGGGCTGTGAAACTGCTGAAGCACTTGGGGACAATTACTTCGATTTGAATCTTGACTACCTGCAGCAGTAGAAATCCATTCCACCATAACTTGCACATTTAACTCTGGGCAAAACAGACATACAATACCCAACACTCACTGCACTTCAAGGGGGGGGGGGGGGTCAAAGGTCAATAATGGCAATTTAAATAATCTGAAACCTTTGATGCAGGATTCATGCAGCTCCTCTTCTTAATTAGCACATACTTCTCAGTAAGAGAATCTTTTGCCCCATTATCCACAAAATGATCAAGTTAATTACATTTTCTTTCCTCCAAGCAGACTGTTGTTTGATAACGTACATTTAATATCAATAGGCCTTTTCAGCACATCAGATATGGTTCTCAAAGAAGAAGTCCTGCATGACACTAAAGACTCACTTTTAAAAACAAATTGAAGAACCTCTTGTTATTCATATAATGACAAAGGTGAAACCAAAGACCATCACAGGTCTAAAAGACTAACGTATAAAACACAGCACATATAAGGGACACTTCTAGATTATTTTTATTTTATCCCAATTGCATTTTTTGTGTTAACAGTCCAAGGTACTTGGTCACAAAGTTTAGTAATTAAAAAGGCACGTCATGCATAAATTTGACACACTGATGGTCTGGCCACAACAGATCAGGGAAATCAGTGGTATTACAAATAGATTTAATAGTAATAAGGCAGGAAGCCGAAACATAGGGCCAGTTTCGCAGTAGCCAATCCACCTAATTTACACGTCTGGGAGGAAACCAGAGCACCAGGAGGAAAACCATGCGTCACTCCACAAAGACAGCGACCAGACAGCGATTCTAGCCCAGGATCCTGATCCTAATTAATTCACTAAATGACGCAATTCAGTTAAAGAAACTAATGTATCTGAACTATAAATATAAACTTTACAATATAGTTTGAATATTTGACAATCCAAGTCAAAAATTATGTAGAATTAAAAACTCTGGAAGACTCTGCCCAGCATTCCGCACACAGTGACAAACAATGGGCTGCTATGGACACTGCTTCCACAATCCTGATCAACACAGTGGATTCTTTCAAGGCCGGGTCACAGAGAACATTTATTATAGTGCTTACTGCACTCCTCACAGAAATAAATCTAAGCTTTCCTATGGATCAATTTACACTTGTTCATGCCGACAGCACAGTGGCTGGGGGGAAACCTTCGCTCAAAAGCAATTCTGAGGTTCCAGTGATGCCGTGTGGAGTGCTAAAATTCTTGCAAACTTTTAGAATTAAATCATTTTGGGAAATAACAGCTACCAACACCTCACTCCATGATACAAGGGCAGCTGGCTGGACCAGAGGGAGAGCTCCTGCATGGGGCCTTGTATTAAGAGAAGAGCTCAATTCAATCTTACAACTGTTCCATATAAATCTGAGCGCCAACCAAAATAATGTGTGGCTCTACCCATGGATTTTTACTCTAATATACAAAATAAAATGCAGTGTATTAAAAGGAAACCAGTTACACAGTACCTCTCTCTTCCTTAGAACAAAGGCATTTCTGTACTGGCTTGGATTGGGCACCTCTGTCAGATAGAGATATCACTGGGATTAACATTGTTCAGGCAGCCAGACAGATGGCCAAACTGGCATGGTAGGGAACTAATCCATCATGGCAGCCATTGCGAGGGTGTGTAGAAAATGTGCCCACAAAAGAAAAAGCGGTAAGTTTCATTTGTTAATTTATGCAAACTATTTATTCCACTCTTTTACCCAGTTCCTTTTCCCGAGCTTTTCCAAGAACAAAGACTGTCAAAGAGAACACCGAAAACCATCCACTGTTTCCCAAATTAAGCATTTGAGCAAAAGCTATTGTGTGTACAAGCGTGTGCGAGTAGGCTACATCCTTTCTTTAATAACAATTACTGGAAGAAAGAGGGAAAGGTGAGGATACGGGTGCAGAAACCATAACAGTTGAGTGGAAGTTCTTTTTTTAAATCACTGCAAGACCGCCATCTGAAAACATTATTTGTGTGCAAAGATCTTGGTTTTACAAGCCTAAAATAAATATGCCTTATTTTCGATGGCATGCATTTTAAATATTACGTTGTTATTAATACAGGGCAGAATACAATATCAGTTTTTTGGTCACTGTGGCCCCAGCACAGGATACACTAAATATGAATACAAAAAGTATGAAAACCTGTTAAAGACCTGGTTATCCAAACTATACCGATTAAATCACACAATGATTAATTTCAGATTATAGAAAATGTAAACTTTGCAAGACAACAATCCCCCTTCCCTTCACACCCACAAAAGCTTAAAACCAAATAAGAACTATGCTATCACATCTAGAGGAATACAGCTTGTGTCTATTTAACAAGGCAGATATTTAAAATACAAATAAGGTTACACATATATCCACCCTGATGACAGCATATTATAGAGAAATTGAGCCTGTCCTCTGATGTCAAGTGTTGCTCAGTGGACTGTCCAGCATGCATCCACAAGTCACCCCATTCTAGTGACACCTAGATGAAAACATGCCAACTGAACTGTGTGCATGGTAACGTGCTTTGACATACTGAGGCAAGTAGGTTACCCCAAGTTGTTCTTTTTTACTTTACACAATACCGTTTCTCCTGCATTTGCCTTCCCATAATTCCCTAACGTTGTTAAACTAGAAAAACCAGGAGCGTTGCAGATGCCACACTTTTCCACTCAATATATTAAAGGCCAGTTATCAGACCTGAAATGATGCCGCGAGGCACGCGCTAAAAGAACTAGAGTTAATATAGATTTCACAAAGCATACAAGATCTTTTTTTTTTTCCCCTCTTCTTCAAAGCCACTACTAGTGTTCGCAGTTCTGCCACAAACAGCATCGGACAAGAGGTTCACAGTAAGCACAAGAGTGTTCTCACATTAGTATGACCTCACCAGGTCAAAGTATGGATCTTTTGCAAAACAGTCATCTGACCCATTTGCATCCCTATTGCCACGTTACCTCAGTCATAACCCATTACATTAACCTTGGGTGCACAGCATTTTCCACAACATCTAGTCAGAAATAAGTGAAACAATTTAGGAAGTCAATTGAGACTTAATCTTGGTTGGACTTGGGGCCCAAAGAATACTGTCAACCATACAAATTAAGCAAATGAGCACTGACATAACTTCATTATATTATACTACATTACTTCAAATGTAACAAAACTTGTATTCACAGATTTGGATTGGTTCTGACCATTATCCAAAGAACCAAATACCATCCCAAAGTATCCTCCATCGTTTAAATAAGCAGAATCAGTTGAAGAAAGAGTCTTCCATATTTCAGTGTGTAAATGGTGCACTTTTGCTAGAACTTTGCTTATTACACAGAACAATCCAATTGGTTCAAGACAAACCCCGGTTATAAGAATTTATCCTGCATGAGCAACATTCAGTATGTCCATTTAAAAATAAAACTAGTACCGACTCCAACAATTGCAAACACAGAATTGTACATGCTAGCTGTAATTAATGCAACAACATTTCATATCAGATACTTACCTTAAGTTCTCAATAAGGCTTATTTAAACAAAATGATAATTATTATAACTTAACCTGAACATTTAAACATAAATGTGTGAACGAAAATATGTTCTTGCAAATTAATTAATAAACAATGAACTCATCGCAATCCCAGCGTCTAGACTTTTCATATAACTTACTCATTTCCAGGTATTGTAAAACTGAAGTCTCCCATATCCAACCATGCTAGCCACCTGTCTAACTATGGCATCCCAGCACATCCTCTCTGCTTGGTTGTGGAGTGTCATTACCACATAGATCTTTCCTTCTCATGTCTCAGCCGAAGAACTTGACTCATATATTCCAAAGCTTGACTAATACAATGCTCTGACCCATGCAATACTCATCTCAAGGTCCAAAGACGAGACTCAACACCGCTGAGCAGCTGCGACAATGCAGTGATCCGTCACAGCGCAGTAGTAGTTAATACACTCCGCCTAACATTTGTGTGTGGTTGAACTGCATCAATGCATTCTGGAGCTTAAATCTGAATGTCTATGTACTTTATAGCGGTATATTTGGCCATGAAAAGTAGGGAGGACACTGATCTTAGTCAAATGTGTACAGGTCTCTTCAATGTAATCTAAGCAGCAGAAAAATCTTGGTAATGAGATGATAGTTAAACCATATTACTGGACACATTGACCCAACTGCATTGCTTGCAATCATTAAATCAGAAGAGAATCCTGGGAAGACCAGCTCTCTATGACAAGTGCAAAAGCCATCTGCTCAGAAAGACAAGAAAATAGGCACTGACACCTCATTATAAAAAAAAAAGTTAAAAGCCTCAGATGTTTGTGTTGATTTTCCTTGACGCATAAAGACCTACAAAACATCTGTAGTTAATTGAGCGATTACTTTTAGTGAGCTATACTACTACTAATAATAATAAAAATCGCTTTGAAAATGACAAAATAAATATTATAGCCCAAGTATATTACCCATCCTCAGTGATAGGAAAAATCAAATGTTGCACGACTGGAACGCTGAACAGCCAAATAACGAACAACTCTAAAGCTGTGCAGTGGCTGTTACTGTAACATTAAAGGTTATGTTCCTCAAGTTCAAAGCCGGATCATTTATAGTAACTCATGCTAATGGTCGGCGCCTTATCTTTAGACATATATACATAAAATTGACATTCAAATTAAATTGGTTCGAACCGAGATTAAACGTCCATGTGTTGAAACATCTGAAAAATAAGCGCATTTTGAATACACTTAACTGGACAAAGCGGCTTTGCGTCATCGAATGTGAAGCGTGGCTTAGTTTAGTCTTTGGGAATAATGTTTCCAAATACAGGAACTAATGTTTTGACAGAAACCAATGTTATAGTGAACCAGTTAAACAATCTAGACTCCAGTCCTGTTAGGACAAAAGCTAGCGTTAGTTCTTTATTATATGAAGCCGTATTTGTTTAAATGAAATTCGGTTGTTAACATCAACTGACAAAATTACTACTTAAATTAAAGGTAAATCCCTCTACCTAAACTGAATGCAGCATTAAGAGCTATAAAAAGCTTTAATGACAGGCCACAAACTAATATTTTGCAGACCCAATACATCATCGATTTTCAACACCCCAGCGATAATTGAATTGTTATATTACTTTTTACACCGTGGAAATATCTTCTATGAATTCAAAATATATAGAGCCACTACAAGCTCAAAAATGAAGACAAATGCAACTTGATACAACTGCTTTGCCAAACCGAAAGTAAGACGTAACGCCCGTTAAAACCAAACCTACTTTTTACGCAATGTTTAGTTTAAAACACAACTTTTAACATTAAATTTACCACACTTGTCTGAATATCGAGGAATTACATGTTTTAACTCATATTATTGTCCTGAGCCTCGATTTCTGTGCACCCAGATCATGGAACCGTACCGCTTTCTTTACTTTAGCTCGACTTAAACAAGATACCGTAACCTGCAAAACCGTAAAATGCTATCACTTCAATTAAATAACCTATTTCAACTCTTTCATTTGTAGCCATAAAACAAAATTATATCTTATTTACGACGTCTACGTATAAGGGAAATAGCTTTTTTTCCTCTTAATTTGAGTAAACAAACCCTTGGCGAAAAATACGCATCGAAATTCTAACTTACCTGAAAATTTAAAAGCGGAAAAATAAACCCGATGTGATAGCAAATGCCCTGATATAATAAACTCCAACGTCGCGCCAGTGTTAGTCCATGACTATTCTCTTTATTCTGTCGCTTATTTAGGATGGGCTGGTATTGGGTGAAATGATGGCCACTACTGCAAAACAGCTCTCGTGTCACGTGGTACAAATAGCTCCTAACTGCGATTAACCTCCCAATTGAACTACGGCTGTTAACCCTAGTTCACATAACATAAACATTAATAAGGAGTCTTCTCAATCAATCAATTTAATTTAGAAGAAATCATTTGTAATTTGATCAATGTATTTCATATGACTGATCTACGTTAGTAAATATATGTCCACAAAATAAGCTATTGTCAACTATTATCAATACCACAATTTCCAACACAAATTATAACATTTGACAAAAACGGCAAGTGGCAAAGGTTGTTTTGCGGTTACAACAAACGAAAGACTACAAGCCTAGTTGTTACTAGGGATCCTAAATGAACAGCCATGACCAATGCTGAAAAAAAACGTGAATAGTATCCTGGAGAGTGAAGCTTGGGTGAGCACACAATCCTGACGCGCGATAATAACCCTGTAAAGGTTAATTATATATAAACTGTACTAAAATGGAAAAGAATGGTGTGCGCAACGCTCCCGTTCATGCATGTGTTTGTCAAATACAATTAAACACGTATAATCTTATTATATCCATGAACTTCTTATAGGCTTACAAAAATAAGGTAAAATACGGAAACCATTACAATCGCAATAGGCTCTAGAATTTAGTATGTCTATTAATTAATAAAGTGTTAACAGTAGCTTAGCATAGCTTGAGGTGCCTTATAAGTGCTTTAACATAACAAAAACAACGAGTCCACACTTCAAATTTCAATGACTATGTTTTACATGAGATGCGTAAAGGTTACTATTAAAAACATCTAACGAAAACGAATGATACGGCACGTGGGTTGTAAACTAGTCACGTGATTTTCCCTACTTCCTATATTGTGTCTACAAATTCATTTTACTGGCTTTAGTTTTGGCAGTACTGCTTTGTTACCTGAATTTTGGACCCCCTGAATCATTTCTCAGGGTATAACCTGAGATATTAAAGTGGCCCTGTTATCAGTGTATTCGAGATTGTTTCACATCCTACAGTAACGTTACCCCTACCAATGCAATCATGCATTTAAAAAAGCTCACAACGTAGAGAAAACACCTGATATTGTATTATAGCTCTGGTAAAACACGAGTTGTTTGCTCTGTATGTAACCCACACGAATTCATGCAGAAATGTCAAATTTCTTCTCTGGGCTATAATTCGTTCAAAGTAAAGGTTATGCACGTTTTCCAAATTCCATAGGCTTTTAATGTGGTTATTTTGGATCACTGTAGCCTTAAATGAAGTCAGTGCTGGTATGTTTTTGACAGAAAATGCTCTTGTGACAATGAGAGGGGAGACAGTAACATGAACTATACAGAGTGTACCACTATCAGTACTAAAAATGTTTTCAAATATATGAAAAATATAATGTAATCAAAGTACCTTTTGTTCAGTTTACTTTATAAGTATGAACTCAGTTGAAGGATTTTCCCGTACTTAAAATTGCCAAAGAACATGCTGAAATGGTATGACGAGAAATCAATGTTTACAAAATGTGGCAATGATCAATAATGTATTTAATAATAAGAAATTAAGAAAGAGTGCCACCTGTTGGTAAACAGGAGTAAAGTAAAGTGTAATTCCAAGTGCTGTTCTAAAACTGCATCATAGCGCTATGCTCTGTCGCAGAATATCTTCTTTTTTCTCTTTATTTTTGGTGCTGGCAAGTAGAGGCGTCGCCAGCTTTCAGGGCTCACTATCATGACTCAACAGAGAGCCCGTCACCTCGCCTTCACAAAATGTTAGGGGACACAGTGGGCTCCCCCCCCTTCTCTCTCTCTCTCTCTCGCTCTCTCTCTCTCTCTCTCTCTCTCTCTCTCTCTCTCTCTCTCTCTCTCTCCG
>JAOVYW010073633.1:0-19674 GCA_025775045.1 Hiodon tergisus
TATATATATAATGTCTTTATACAAATAATTTGCATACAAAATATTATATTAATAATGATAAAAATAAAATAAAAACACAAATTATCAAAATAGAAAACCAAAATCAAAATCATAATTACTAAACCTGAGATTTACTATTAAACAGGCCTTTCCTTGTTTATAATTTTATTGTTTGATTATATTTTTAAACACCAGAATGATAAAAAAAAAACCCTATCTCCTACATTTTGCTTTTAAATTCTCAAACATTAACAAAAGATTACAGGTACAATCAAGGGTAGAATTCAAAGGTCATCTTTTAGTTTTGACATTTTGTGTGGTATTAATCACATTGTGATTTGTCTATATAGTTTTATCTACCACGTCATCATCATGTTTTTGGAAGGGGTAGAAACTTTTTTTTCCCCCAGATAAGCACATGTTACCACAACAACGGCTACAATGAGGGATCATCAGTTACATCAGAGAGACATTCCTCAGCAGGTTTTGGGAAATAATTCAGACGTCAAAGATGGCAAGTCAGGACTGGAAAGCAATTTAAAATCTTCTGCATTTTCCCTCCCCTTCTTTTTCTCCCTTTTGAGTTGTCTAAACTAGTTGTCTCTGGAAATATTTATTGCTGAAAACAGTAAATATTCCAATATCCTCTTGGTGACACTTAATGTCAGATGGTGCAGTATTTTGCTTTGTGTAACGAAGAACACACCTGACTGACAAAAACTAATAAAATGGCACAACTTCAGATTGAACTAAGCAAACAAGAGAATGAATCATGTAGGAACTTGTCACTCATTAAGCACCCCACAGCTTGCGACATCAAGGTAAACCCTAACCCAAGAGCTAAGGCATAAGGCCCCACTGCAGGAAAATCATTATGAAACAAAATTTCTCCACTGTGAATGAACAACTAACTAGTCATCACTGCTTACTAAATAGCTTCAACTGTAAGTTTTTCTCAGCCTTACTGACAGCACACTGATTTCTTTGCCAGTTGCACTATTGCAGGATAGCTAGGATGAGTATGACCATGAGGACTCAGTATAAAGGAGCTAAAGCTAAGAAGAAGGTTTTACTCATTTCTGCATTCAGTACTTCCTCAGTCTTGAACCTGTGTCCAACTGAAGCTCCCTTATCTTAAATGGTTCCCTTGTCATAAGAAAGCCACCCTGGGACACCCTGTGATTTTGAAAAGTAATATGGGTCTTTATTTATTTATTTTTTGTAGATTAGGTAATCTCCCTGGCATGACTTCATAGCTGGTATATTTCCTTAAATCCCATGATAGAACTAGGGCATTTTTGAAGGGATTATCTTGTGGTAAATGTTTCCCAAGGTAGAAGACGGATCCAATGGTGAAATACTGAAGTGAAAGGCAGGGGGCAGGCCAAAGTAGCATTCGTTTTCCATAACTATTGATCCATTTCAGGGTTGTGGTGCACCAGAACCAGCAGATACAGGGCATGAGTCAGAGTACACCCAGGATGGGTGTCAAGTCTTTGTACAATGGGACATATGGGTCAGGAGGAGAACCATACAAACACAAGAAGACCTTGAAACATCAAGCCGGATTCAAACCCAGGATCCAGGCACTCTGAGGCACCGGCACTAAATGGCGAGCCACCATGGCAGGCTAGCAATGAAACAGTGAGCTGATGTGGCCAAACAGCAGTTACATCAAGATTGAGTTATTTATATGTTATTTATTATATTTGTGTGGAAGTTTTTAGTGACTTCAGGAGTATCTATTTTTTGTAAACTAAGATCAAGAGTATCTATTTATTGTTAACTAAGATGGCCCAGTATCAAACCTCATGCTTCAGTTTATTCCTGTTGTGGTAGTTCAGCATAGCAATCTGCTTCGAAAAGAAATATATCAACCGAGCTGTAGTGCTTACGTGTATATCTTCCCATCTCCCCTCTATAATGTGGCAATATATTGTTAATTCCACAGATTCACAAAACTCACTCTGGTGTAGTGCGAACTGGGAGCATAGGCAGACCCTGTACGGGCACACATTCACCATTAATGCTTATGGCTGTGATTCTTTCTGCTGTGTGTCTCAGTAGAGAGATAGTGGCAAATGCAATATGTATGTGAGAGTGCATTGCTGGTGTCTCTGAGCACACAGGCAGCCTTAGCCAGAGAAAAGAATTGTATAAACAAGTTTTCCTTTTTTAAAATAAGTCTTTTTATTTTCCTGCATTTTCCTGTGGAGCCAAAAATAAATAAATAAAATAAATAATGACAAGTTTCTCTTTCTGAATGTGATGCACACTTCCCAGTGGGGGTTATCAGGTATGAGCATTGGGTGGGTGACACAAACCAGTTTTGAAAACATTTTTTTTCAGTTATTTATTTCTTCTTCTTAATAGAAATGCCCTTTCTTTCAAGAGAGGTGAATCAGGCAGGAGATTAGTTTGTCCGTGACTGCCCTTGCAATCAGGCAAACAGGGAATGTCAACGGGCAAGATTGTGCAGAGATAACATCATCACTTCAATAAACTCGAAATACCTTGGTGACGCACGGCTCACCTCCACGCCTACTATTTCCTCCCCGTCGTTCTCTCTGTTTGTCTGTTGTTCTCACTTTCCCATATCACTCTAACAGACCTTTTCTTTTTTGCTCTCTCTCTCGCTCTCTCTGTCTCTCTCCTTTGTCTCTCAGTTCATTTGAGAGCTTTTTACAAACTTGCAGATTCTCTTACAAGATGATATACATTTATTTCTGTCCCTTCCTTTTCTTGTCTTATTTCAAAACTTCACTGTTTTATCTTTCACCTCGCTTGAAGTGATCAACCTTTGTTCCAGGCTTTATAGCAGATTTCATGAAAAAAAGTTGTTATAAGTTGCCAAAAATGGATTCTTCAGCTTTGTTAAATTTTCCTATTCCTGTATTTCTTCCTTTCCTCATCTCGCTTTCTACTGGTCCCTCCCCTATGGCCCAGAAGTCTACTGACCCCTCTCCTGCTGTACAGGACTCCACTGGCCCCTCCCCTATGGCCCAGAACTACGCTGGCCCCTCTCCTGCTGTACAAGACTCCACTGGTCCCTCCCCTATGGCCCAGAACTACGCTGGCCCCTCTCCTGCTGTACAGGACTCCACTGGCCCCTCCCCTATGGCCCAGAACTACACTGGCCCCTCTCCTGCTGTACAGGACTCCACTGGCCCCTCCCCTATGGCCCAGAACTACACTGGCCCCTCCCCTGCTTTACAGAACTGTGCTGGCCCCTCTCCTGCTGTACAAGACTCCACTGGTCCTTCCCCTATGGCCCAGAACTCTACTGACTCCTCTCCTGCTGTACAGGACTCCACTGGCCCCTCCCCTATGGCCCAGAACTACACTGGCCCCTCCCCTGCTTTACAGAACTGTGCTGGCCCCTCTCCTGCTGTACAAGACTCCACTGGCCCCTCCCCTATGGCCTAGAACTCCACTGACCCCTCTCCTGCTGTACAGGACTCCACTGGCCCCACCCCTATGGCTCAGAACTCCACTGACCCCTCTCCTGCTGTACAAGACTCCACTGGCCCCTCCCCTATGGCTCAGAACTCCACTGACCCCTCTCCTGCTGTACAGGACTCCACTGGCCCCTCCTCTATGGCCCAGAACTCCACTGACCCCTCTCCTGCTGTACAGGACTCCACTGGCCCCTCCCCTATGGCCCAGAACTACGCTGGCCCCTCTCCTGCTGTAAAGAACTGTGCTGGCCATTCTCCTGTGGCTCAGAACTCCACTAGCCCCTCTCCTGTGGCTTAGAGCTGACTAAGAGACAGTGAGTTCAAAATGTGCACGACCATTGAGGGAGGATTTTAGGCTTCTTTCTGCCAACATTCAAAACCACAAAGCACACTCTGAGCCCACGATTACTTACACAAGACAAAGCTTGATCACTCATTGGATTTGGTGAAAATGTATAGGCTCGGCCCAGCTAACTTGACACTAAGTTGCTAAAATTGGTGATGACGCAGGAAATGCATTATCTTTGCATGTTACACTAATGAAATACAGAAGGCAAATCTATCATTAACCCGGCCTCTTCACCTAAACACAAATGCTTATTTAGGAGTGCAATAGCAAAGGGAATGAATACTTTGCAAAAAAAACTTCTCTGGTGTTAAATTTTAAACAGGTTTTTCATATGTTTTTTCTTCCCCACTCACTTTGAAACTGTTGAGGTTGTGTTGATCAAAGGAAAAAAAAAATGCATCAAATTCCAAGGTGGGTTAATGCTTCCCATTAGTTCTGTATGTTGCATCAGTTATCTGTTCATTTTTTTTTTGAATTTACAGTCTGCCTCTAACACTGCTTTTTCTGTGACTCAAATTAGCCATGGAATTATTCACAGTCTCTTGCAAAACAGTATTGTTCTTAATCCAGACGCTTGTGTTCTATAAGGGCTTATTAGTTGTCCAGGACTTGTCATACTTTGTTTGTCCAATACCAACACCTGGGCTAAATATGGCTGAGTTCTTCCCAGCAGCACCCACACTTCTCATCTTTGTCTTGTCTCTTGTGTTCTACAGTGTTTTGACTGGGAGTAGTTGATTCACATTATGAGAGGATTTTGTTGAAATAACAATGAATGCTGTTTCACTGTCTTCCTGTGTTGCCATGCAACTGTGATTTTGTTATGATCTAAACAGCATCCTTCACCTGTCGTCTCTCTTGGATTTAAGACTAGGGTCAAGAAGGGGCGAATGGATAATTCATTTAGCATTGCAAAGTGCTGAGAATTGTGAACATGTGTTTACATTTTTTTACATGAAAGTATTAGTGAAAAAATGGACAACAGATTTAAAAAAAAAAAATTTTTTATATATTAAAAATAACATTAAAACATGATATTGTTGTCAGACTTAAAATATATATTTTTTTTAAACTGCTACAAGCAGTAATGAGCAAGATTTGAAGCCATGTACACCATGTCCTGAAATGCTTACAATGCCAGGCTTAGCTCGGGCTTCAGCGTGATTTTAACAAGAACAAGTTTCAGGTGATTTGAACAAATGATCCAGAGTTATTAGTGTGCTGTAGACACTTGCGTTTGCTTAAAGTTCGCCAAAATCTTTGGACTGAATGACTATTACTTGTAGGGATTGGTAGCTAGTGTCAAAAAGCCAAATGGTTTTAGTTAATTAAAACAAAACATTTAATGAATAGTTATTACGGGTGAAATCGATTATATTGTTCTGGCTCCATGTTTTAAGAGATATCAACACAAGACTCGATACATGTGTTCAGGGGAATGGATCATAATGACCTGGAATTAAAACCTTTTAAATGGGCTACATCAAATTTTGTCATAGCCAGATTTTTATTTGTGTGCATTTTAGTAACTTTTGACACATCTCTTAGCTTTTCTCAGACAAGTCCAAAAATGACATAATGTCAATAGGACTAGTAAGAAGAAAATTAGCTTTTTTCCAAAAATCCAAGATAGTGGAAGTTATGAGTCCTTGAGGTAAATTTGTTGTTAGGCAAGGGACCAGAATACCAAATGTAATGACTGCAATTGTAACAGGGCGGTGGGGCTGAGCTTTAGATTTAAGGTTATAAAGCTCAGCCTATATTTATATATACACCACCTATAGATTTGAACAAAGTAGAAAAAATAGTAGTTTTTGAGTTTGACGGCAAATCGGAATAGGAAGAATAATAACTCACCCAAAACAATAGAGTGTCAGGCTTGTACCCCTAACGATTTTATTTACACACTGGGGGTAAATAGGGTTTTATAATAGCAGTGGTGTGGAACATAAAACAGTTAAGCCCATCAAAATGAACTCCATAAGAACAGCACTACACTGACAAAGAGAAAAAAAAACAATATTACTATACACTTCTGCCATTTTCTATATTTACCCATGCAGCAACACGTGTCAGTGTCTAACAGGAAGTTCCGAGTCAAAAACAACTGCAGAATGGAAGGACCCTTTCAAGCACGTAAAAGATGCCACTGTTGTCTTAAATAGACTCAATTTAGCCTTTAAATAGAGGCTAAAGGCTAACGTTTTAAGACATTGATACTCCGGAAAGGCTGGAAATGTTCAGGGCATGTTACAAGAATTCTTCTCCACCCCTCTTTAGTTCTACAGTACAGATGAATTGACACAATCTGTCAAAATGTAAAAACTTTACTATTCTAATCAGTGATAAAATGGCTGAATAAAGCCATAAAACCAATTTTTGACAAAATTGTTTAGATTACAGTGACAATCTAATGTTTCACAGTAAGTCACTCTTACAATATGAGGACGATTCAAAGAGGAGGAGGCTTTTTAATAAAAGCACATTCAACATCAGCTGCTTTTTTATTGAATTACAGGGCTAAAAACTGAACTGATAATTCCCCTATATATGCCTAAAGTGGAGTTACATAGCCAGAAAACAATACACATACTAACACAAAACCGAGCAAACTATTTGTTTACAGATATCCGAGAACGAGTGGAATTTTAAATAAAATCTATATTTGTTGTAATAGCTATGTAAATATATCATTATAATTCATATAGTTCACCTAATTTTTACCAAACATCCTATTTATTTTTATTTATAAAAATTTGTAATCCTGTGTAAAATTCTCTTTTTTTTCTAAAGTAGGCTTTTACCACAAACCTCATTCAACAAAGGAAGGGGGGAGGGGGCGGGGGGCATATGAGACCATGGAAAAAATGACAAGTGCAGATTACAAGACCTGCAGGTGTTCGACATTTAGGTTGCCATTATTTCGACCCAGGTCCCCTGACATTTTAAAAACCATCCACAAACGGGCTATTCTGTTCCGCCCTGGGGGGCTGAATTTTTTCACATTCCAGACGAAGAAAAACTCCTATATTGCCACAGAGTTTGGGGGAATGAAAACGCTGCATTATTTGTTAAGAACTATGGATTCATAACCAAAACAGGCCTTCAACACTCCAGGGGCAGGGGAACTCCAGCCTTGAAGGCAAAACTGCTAATGTTAATTTTAATTTATCCCTAATTGCTTTTTTGGATTGGAAATCAACTCATCTGAAATTACTAATTTATCACATGTACATGTATTTTGTTAAATGCGATTAGTGCAATGTCAATGTTTTGATTTGGTCTTAATATCTTTGGTCTGTATGTGTTACAGAGAAATCAATTATGTTATGTGACAGTGTGAAGATCTAACTCTAGCTGTAACATTGTAATGTCAACTGGACAGGCAGAGGGAAGCACACTGCTGCAAGTAGGGGGTGTGTAACGTTATGAATGAAAATTTGAAAGAAACGTCCACGCGCATTAAAGGGTACCAAAATGTATTTTCACAGGATGACATAAAAAAAGGTTTTATATCTATTTATAATTAATATATCTGCTTAAGGATAACTTATATTATACTTGAATTATTACTTATAAGATATATATAAATGAAGTTATCCTTAAGCAGATATATAAATATATATATAAAACCAAGCATCAGAATGGGGAAGAAAGGTGATTTAAGTGACTTTGAATGTAGCATGGTTGTTGGTGCCAGACAGGCTGATTTAAGTATTTCAGAAACTGCTGATCTACTGGGATTTTCACACACAACCATCTCCAGGGTTTACAGAGAATGGTCCAAGAAAATATCCAGTGAGCGGCAGTTCTCTGGGCGAAAATGCCTTGTTGATGGCAGAGGTCAGAGTAGAATGGCCAGACTGGTTCGAGCTGATAGAAAGGCAACAGTAACTCAAATAACATCTTGTTACAAATGAGGTATGAAGAAGAGCATTTCTGAACAGACAGAACCTTGAAGCAGATGGGCTACAGCAGCCACACCGGGTGCCACTCCTGTAGGCTAAGAACAGGAAACTGAGATTACAATTTGCAAGGGCTCACCAAAATTGCACAATAGAAGATTGTAAAAACGTTGCCTGGTCTGCTGAGTCTCAATTTCTGCTGCGACATTCAAATCAGAATTCAGGTCAGAATTAGGCTTAAACAACATGGAAGCATGGACCCATCTTGCCTTGTATCAACAGTTCAGGCTGGTGGTGGTGGTGTAATGGTGTGCCCCTTAGTACCAATTGAGCATTGTTTTAAATGCCACAGCCTACCTGAATATTGTTGCTGACCATGTCCATCCCTTAATGAACACAGAGTACCCATCTTCTATTGGCTACTTCCAGCAGGATAACACGCCTTGTCATAAAGCTCACATCATCTCAAACTTGTTTCTTATGACAATGAGTTCACTGCACTCAAATGGCCTCTACAGTCACCAGATCTCCATCCAATAGAGCATATTTGGGATGTGGTGGAACGGGATATTCGCATCATGGATGTGCAGCCGACAAATCTGCAGCAACTGCGTGATGCTATCATGTAAATATGGACCAAAATCTCTGAGGAATGTTTCCAGTACCTTGTTGAATCTATGCTATGAAGAATTAAGGCAGGTCTGAAGGGAAAAGGGTGTCCAACCCGTTAGTAGCAAGGTGTACCTAATAAAGTGTCCGGTGTGTGTGTGTGTGTGTGTGTGTGTGTGTGTGTGTGTGTGTGTGTGTGTGTTTGTGTATATATGAAATACCTCAGTATCTGCTCACATTTTAAAAAATTGTTAACTTTCCTGTGCTCTTAGCACTTCAAAACTATGTTTTATTTTTGTAATACAGTCGGAGAGAACGGTACTTTCCCTCCTAAACAGACGCATATAAATATGACCTTGTGATCAACGCCTACTCAAAGTAAAACTAAATAACATTTTATAAATGCTGTCATGAGATCATTTCTAATGTCCAGCATATGGCTTGAAAGCTCCATCTTTTAAAGAGACAGCACACCATTTAAACTTACTCGAAATGAGTGCAAACTAAATGCAGATGCCAATGCAGCTAAAAAGAACACTCACAATAAAAACAAAAATAAAATATTAGCTTAAAATATCCGTAGACTATTGAAATGTAGATAAATAAAATTCCACTTCTATGCCTGATAAAGTATTTAATATTTAATGATATAGAGTGTAATAAAAATGTGTTAACCAAGGGTAGTAAATGGCCTAATTCATTAGTAAATTAATTAATTACCTTGGTGAAATCCGTTTGTGACCACTGTCCGGTGATTTGTAAAATTTGGATGCCGCTTTCTTCACTCTCATGTGAGTTTATGAACTGACTGAGTGCCAGTGTGTGCCTTTGTGTTTACTTTTTCACAGTCTATGGCACTATTCTCATTTAAGTAATTGTTCTTTATACCATTTTAACACCATCTATTACACTACTGTTAACGACATACATGTTCAATGAGCCTTTTTGGCAAGCAGTAAGAATTTCCTTGTATTTGAATGCAATGTATTTTTGTACGTCTACAATTCTGAGTTTGAAACAATGGTTTCATGCTTGACCTGTGTAAAAAAATTCAGTAATGCAATGAAGCTCCATTGTAGTCCTTGAAGGCTGCAATTTATGCAGGGGACCTCTCAGCCCTACCAGAAAATTCCTCCATGCATTGCACATTTAACAAAACAAAAAAAATCAGGTAGACCTATTTCACTGTGATATTAGGGTTAAGTAGTCCCAGGTCTGTGTTTTTTTGGTAAGAACACTAGCCATAAAACAAAGACAAAGTGCAGACAAGAAGAGGCCATTGGCTACAAAGCCATCCCCAAAGCCATACCCTGGAGTATCTCCCACATTTTCCCCAGAGTGGCAAACGGATACACCGCGGAACTCCAACATTCCCACACAGTTATTTCTCAGTGTGACACTGCGACAGAACTCCCCCAGGAAAGGGGTTAAGCTGTATTCAGTTCTGATTCTCCCACAGGGCACAGTGTAAGACCCAGCCCAGCTCCTCCCCACTGACTTTCCATATACAGCAAACACGCTACCAGAAAGGAAACTAGGAGAGAGGAGTATGAACATAATAAATTAAGCAACTGCCTTGGCAAAAAGAGAGAGAAAGATTTTCCATTTCTCATGAACTATTTTTAAGTGTTATTTTCTGCCAAAGTAGACAACTACTTAAGAGTGGGCTATTTCTAACTGAAGAAGAGTGGATTTAAAAAATGTTTTATTGTTCTCTCCATTGAGTTGTGAAATAAAACAAGAAATCAATCTATTGAAATTTTTGAAACTTAAAATAAAATAAAAAATATTGATGAGAAAATTTACATTATATTTGAAGGGTGGAGTGGGGCTGCTGCTCTGTTCTGAAATAAGATTGCAATGTTAAGTTTATTTCTCTTTCAACAAAGATAAGCAGATAAACAGATATCCACATACACTTTGCCTTGTGATTCACACACAGGGCTTTTTCGTTGTGCTACACATTATTAAAGTTATTAGAAAAGGGTGGAAAAGGGGCTTTACCACAATTAACATCACTTTTATTCAATTTGAACAGTTTAGATAATATTAAAGACACTCATTCTCCACTCATTCAGTACCATAAATGGTTTTCATTGTGTAGATGTTAAATTTTAAATGTTTGTTTGTAGATGTTTGTTTCACTTGGTAAAAGGTAGTTTGTTTTTTACAAATTATATATTTGTATACCTGTAGACAGCGATCATTTTACACGTGACATATGGGGTGGCAATTCAACTGTAGGTAACTTAATTATGATTGCTAGAAATGTATCCATTCCAGTACTTTAAATTACAAACCGTTTCAGGGTTTATTTAACATAATTATTAAAGCATTGCTCACTTTATTTGGATAATCTACACATGGAGTGCATATGGATAGGTACTTTAGGCTACCTTGCCTATCCAATTTTGGGTCTGCTAAATCTTTGAGTATTGGTTGCATCCCTAACTGTATTTACTCAAAGTGTTTATACAAATAATGTAGTTATATATATATATATATATATATTTCAAAATATTTCAGTGATTTATCAATTTCCCTTTCTCCCGCAACGGCATAACCCAATACTGTGGGGAAGTGTTGAAAAGGGAGGGGTCGTAGTTTCCAGTTTTCTTTACCATAAGTATTACTAATAGTGTTCATTTACTCAGACTCAGGCCATACACAACGTCATCACAAAGAGAAACTAAATACATGAAATGTCACGATTCTCCTCCCTCTTCCTTAATTCGAGCAGTTCTCCTTGTCAGCAAAAACGCCCTTCGTTAAACTAACAAAATATGCTCATAATTTGCCAAAAAGTGTTTCAAATCCATTATGTAGTGTAGTCTACATCACACAACTATACGCCCTGTATGTTTTTGTATCACTGAGTTTAAGATTATTTAAATTAATTTATTTCTTTAAATTAATTTCAAATTTAGCTCGCTTCTTGTTAAGTAACATGGCTGACTGGAAATAGTCGAATAGCCAACGTGGCAAGAGTCCTGAAACCAAGAGGCGCTGGGTCATTTGCCTAGAAAGACCTATGTGGGGGGAAGTCGGGGGTGATTCTGGTAAGGAGCCGTGCAAGTGCCTCCAGGACTAAAGTAATTAACCATGTGTGAAACAAAGTCCCAGTCATTGTCGTTTCGGGAAATCGATATTGGTTGATGATTTACAAACACAATAACGGAAAATATATCATACTTAGTCCCACGATTTAAGCAATGGTGAACCCTAAAAGTACAAAATTACACATAGACAACGTAACATGGTACATATGACACATGGGCGAGGGGTAGGCTATATTTACTCAGAACCAGTAAATCCAAAGTAAATTTTTCAGGATGTTTGTCCTTTGTTGGTTGTTATTTCGGAGACGAAACTGAAACATGTTCTACACTTACCAACCAAAAAAAGAAAAAGAAAACGGTAACATGTAATCTAACCGACTCGAGTACGAAGAGCATGGGAGTGGTGTCCGGGAAAGATAGCATATGAAACCCCGCCTTTAAACACTAGATATAAATAGTGTTTCGTTTCCTTAACGATTTAGATTCGTAGCTCACGAGTTCGCTTTCCTACAGAAAGCTGTGCACGGCATCCCGTGGAAGGAAGATTATTTTCGGAGCTACAACTTTAACTTCTCTATTTTCATCATGTCAGAAATATTCGAAAGCAACTCCTTTAGGGTGAGTGAAGACTTGCTATTTTGACTAGAACTATATATCTTGCTGTACATTAAAACAAAGGGTGAAATGGAGCTTACATAATGGTTTAACAACGTAAGACTCCAATCATATAAACCTCCTATATCTAAATAACGAATCATATTGGCATATATAGCTACAACGAAAGTATCGGTTTTACCAATTGTGCTGTCTATACTTGACTTTTGTTTTACCTGCGCGGGTCGTTGCCATGTGACATCTTCTAAGTGAGACGTTTATTTACTTTGTTGTATTTTCCCGCAGAATCTGCTTACTTTTGGTAAGGAAGAATCGTTCAGCCTGCAACAAGTTCAACCTCTCGTAAATCGATCTGAGTCATTATTTTCTTCGAGTTCCAAAAGCCATAGCCTGAGCTCTGACCAACTGAATGGTGACGACTTGAGCTGGCTAATGGATATTTGGAATGACACTATGCCGCAAAAAAAAAATTCCTTCAGGCCTGATCGTTCCATTAGTCTAACAGAATGTAGCAACGTCTCCTTTGGCAAAACGAAGACCCCTGAAGTGTCTCCACCCCCGGGTTTTCCTCCTCTCAGCGCTACATCTCTCCCCTCCAGTCGTTACAAAACCGAACTTTGTCGTAGCTTTCAGGAGAACGGCAGCTGTAAATATGGCAGCAAGTGCCAGTTTGCCCATGGAGAGACTGAGCTCCGAGGTCTGCACAGGCACCCCAAATACAAGACCGAGCCATGCCGCACTTTTTATAACTTTGGCTACTGCCCCTATGGGATCCGGTGTCACTTTATCCACGAGGAAAAACCTTCTCCCCTAACTTTGCAGCACCAGAGCCAAACACCTGGGCCTCGCCTACTTCGCCAGAGTGTCAGTTTCGCTGGCTTCCTGGGATCTCGCAGCTCTCCTCCGCTGACAGTGCAGGACCCCCTTGGTTTTACCCGTGCCCCTTCAGTGTCTCCGCCGCCGGCTGAGCTGTCTCCCGTTTTCAGTGAGACCAAGCTTATGAAAGACATCCAGTTCCAGTTCTGTCGGAACCGATCCAGCCTGTGTGACGTCCACAGCATCCCTCACATAGCCAAGTCCCCGAAAACCACAGGCTGTGTTTGCGGTCACACAAATGACTTTCCATCCACCGTAAACAAACCCTTTGTCAAGCAAGACGATAATGTCCCTCAGCCAAACCTTCAACGTTTTTCCTCTGAAGACTCCCTCTCTGACCGGGATAGTTACAGCAGCACCAGTAGCTCAAGTGGATCTGAATCCCCTACCTTCGATAGCTTGGGGGTTAAGCGCCTTAATGTCTTCGAGCGGCTGTCACTTTCTGATTAAATTGCACTCATTATCTACAGAGAAGAATAATTCAGAGCCTTAATGATCTACATCTGCAAAATGTAGTTAAGAAATTATACATATAGAAACGTCGAAGTCTGTATATTCCATAATTTACTTGCTCAGTGAAATAGTTTTTGGTACACATCTTAGCTGTAATTTAAAGCGATATATTTTTATAGTGTATTTGTTTGTGTGTTTTTCACATTGTCTTCCAGTAATTTGCTTGCATTATATTACTATTAGGAAAGGGAGGTGACATGTCAAGTGCTTTATAAGTAATTATCAATGACAGGATACTGAGTTTAACTTGATGTCTACTCTAAATATACATTTTTGTTTATTGGTGGTCACTCCTCACAACTGAGTCGTTCCACCTTGAAACAGATATCAACTTTAGATTTTTTATGCTTTGGAAATACATTTTTATACTACAAACTAAATATCAGTATTGAAGATATTAAACCATAAATGTGACAAACTTGAAATTAATAACTATTTACCCACTGTGATTTGCACTTTAATCTTGATTGTGAGAAATCTCTGCATGTAGCATTTAACCAAAGCTTTATACTTAAAAAAAAAAACGACAACAACTTTTATAACATTTTTATCAAAGCAAATCTTTAGATTTATGATGCCTTGCCAAAAAAAAAAAATGTTAATAAGAAGTGTGCCTATGCTGACTGGCATTTTAAATTACATAAAAGTTAGCTATTCTGCGGCTACTATTAGGAGATTTATGTATGCCAGTTTTATATCGAATACTTGTCAGGTGTATTTGTAAAACCAAGCTATTTAGTTATGTAGTGATGCTGCATAATTGTTTGACAACCTTGGTTGGTTCTTAACTCTAGGTGACTTATCTTTTGTCAGGGAATATAACAATGCAGTTCTTCCATTTATTATGTGGCTCTGTATTTTGTTTGTGTGTTTGTATAGACTTAACTAATATATTTATTATACTATTTATTGAAAATATTCCAATGTATTTTTACTTATTTATCAAGTGTTTGGTTTTTGCTAAACAGGTGAGAGAATTGGTGTGACAGCTTATTTTTATTTTGAACAATCAAAAATGTAGAAATAAACAAAGTTTTGAAAATGTGAATGTGAGTGTTTGTGAGTGACTCATTTATATCTTGTTCCAAGCATAGAAATTGGCATTCAAAGTAAGAAGATTTGAGTCTCATTTTAGATTATGCTGAAGAATGTTGCTCTGAAATAAGGGAAAAAATATGTTTCAATAAACCATTCCACCCAGCAGACAAGGTTTTAAGACTGACTGACTTGGTGCATTTCAACATTAAATAACTTGGTATTATTAAGTGGTTCCAGCTTGTGCTTGGTGCCCTCCACCAAACTGCATATGGCTAAAATATGTGTCTTTTTCTAACAGCAAGTATTTTATTTTATTTGAACTTAATTCAGTTTGATTAAGATACAGTACTGTGCAAAAGTCTTAGGCACATTTGAAAAAATTCTGTAATGCAAAGATGCTTTCAAAAATAATTAAATGAATAGTTTCTGTTAAAAAGTTTTTTTAATTAATCCAGTAATCTTCTTATTGTCTTTGGTACTGTTTGGTTAATTATTAATACACTTTTTAAATAAATGTTTCTGTTATGCATTATGTAAATGTGTAAACAATGGTCTGTGCTAAATCTGGACCCTGCACTGAGTTCTAAATTCGTTGATCAAGTGTAAAATGGCTGTGGTTGCCACATACATTGACAAAGTTGCATAGTGGAAGGATTCAGTGTTCGATATTATTGTTGCAGATGCTGCAGTAAACTCACTCCCATTAAAATCACATTGGTTTAGATGGGTTAGCCTAGTCATTATTATGAACCTCTGGGAACCTCTGTTAATAAGCCAGTGTCATTTTTTTGGGTCTGAAAGGCTTCTTTAATGTGCTAGATGTAAATATGTTGTTGTATATTATTGATCCTTTTTAAATATGTTTTTTCTAGTATCACAATACATAAATATCTCAAATCTAATTTTTTCAGTTAGTAGAGTCCTGATCAAAAATCAAACGACTGTAATTTAATGGAGGTTTAGCTGTATTAACTTGGAAAATTTAGTAAAGTAACTGCAATTGGAAAAAGTAATTCCCAATTTATATCCACTATAAACAAACCAACCAAACCGATAATGTCCCTCAGTAATTGGGAAAGTAATTGCAGATGACATGAAAACCCGCTTGACCATAATTCAGATTAAACTCGGTCCATTCAGTCCCCCTAGTTTTATAAACTATTTTGAACACAGGATATGTTGTCATAACAACAGAAGCAGTACAGTAAAAGCAAATAGCCTTCGAAAATGAAAAAAAGCAGTATATTTGCAATCCGAGACAGCTGTCTGACAGTTTTGGCAGCTTGAGCTACAATAGATAGTGCTTACCTAGCAAATATGTGAAATTCAGCAGTCTGCTTCTCTCATCATTATTTTTATTGGTCTCATGGACACTTAAATAACAATAGAGGCCTACTGACAGAGTTATGTTCACAGATGAGTCGATTCATGTGTCCAATTTGACTTTTAGCTCTGGGCTAATGCAGTTTGAAGCAACTGTTTGCTTTCTTTGGGTCTCCATCGCAGACCTGAGTACACATTTCCGGTATATAATGACCTGAAACAGAATTCCAGTGGTCCAGTACTCTGATGGATTTTTCAGTAGTGCAGATAACAGCGTTGAACCTTAAACAACAGAATCAAGACAAAATTTATGCTTTTAAAAATATATCTGTTGATAAGTAACACATAAACTTCAACTTACCTGAAAAGGAAAAACAAAGGAATAGTACAGTCTCCTCCAAATTTACAGTTTGGACTAAGTACTAAATTGTACTAAGTTGGTATTGCCCTAAATCTGTGTGTAATTGTACGGTCTGCCATAAGTCCATATGTAAATAAGTTTTCTGTTGATAATGTAGGAGATCTTGAGTTCTAACCAGAAGGTTCACGTGCAAGGTGCTTTTTTTCATTGGTAATGGATTATGTGCTTGTATTGAGGAGTGCACAAAAGGCTATTTAACTTGTATTATAAAAGAACACATGCAGTCAAATGATGTCACGTTGCTATAATTGCACCGTAATTCTAATTTTATGTATGTTGAGATTGAAATGTTACAGGTCGTTGGTTGTGCCCTTTTCTCTGGTATTGTTTCAAAACTTGCTGAACGGCAAAAGCAGGGAATGAGTGGCTAAAGGGTGAAAGGGGCTTGTTTGTACATGACACAGATGTGTCACAACCCTTTTCAAGAGTTGATCTTTGAACAGACATGCGCGATGTGACGGAAACCCATCTGACTTTTATTCAGCTTCCGCAAATCAGTGTCGGGGCTCATCAGAAGTGTTTTCCAGCAGACCCTCCACATACAATTCAGCAGAAAAAAGAAGGCACCGCCTTTCACGTGCACAAAACATCTGCAAAATCAGATAGGGCAATATTCTCAGTTTAAATATTAAGTCTGTTTGCACTTTTTATTTATTTATTTTTAGGTTTGCAAATATGAAACATTTTTCAGTTTGTAAATGCAGAAGTATCTATATGTTCTTCTTAAAGAAAAGAAAATTGTATTTCTTACCTACCCCATATTTTTATGGTTTGCATTCATTTTTGTTCATGACAGCATGGCTTGAAAATCAAATAATTTATAATCCAATGCTAAAAATACTTTTAATAGGGGCATAATTTATGGAAGCTATCTAACTAGAACCAGTAAGTCACAATTTAACATTACACACGGCATTAGCCTAAATAACTGTCCAAGAAATACAGGGCAAAGAGGTGTTTTTCCCACGAGGCATTGTGCACCATGTGCAATCAACTGAGTGCAAAAGGCAAAGGCAATGGACGTTAAATAGGGAGAAGGAGACTTTAGAGGATAAAGACCAGCTTTACTATCCCTCCCTTCTTGTGCGTCATGGCTTGCTCCTAGCTGTAGGGCGCTCATGCACTTAAGGAATGTGCTCAAGAGCAAACGTGGCTATAAAAGGCAAGCACTTCCACTTGTCTGCTGTCGTCACCGCCCAGCCATTCCTCCATCCTCTTCTCATTTTTGCTGGAGGAAAACCAGCAGTCAGTTTTCCTTCACAATGCACTTTCTGTCCCTTCGGCACGTAACTGGGCAAAGCACCATTGTTTCTCCTAGCCTGTAAATATTTAACTCCTTGCAGCCAGCGTTTGTGATGCATGCATTCAGCTTCAGAATAGACGGTGAATCAGCTGGTTATCTTGTGCACAAATATTTACAACGATCAGTGTTTTGGCAAAGTTATATATAGTACCTCTACTGTGGCTAGCCCCCTTTCTTTCTTCACAGAGCAAGATGGATATCTGCCAAGTTAACCAAGCACCTCCTTAGCATCATAGGCCCTAAAATGAAGAAATTACCAAGATTTTTTATTTCTTCTCGATAGAACTAATATATCTAAATGTGTTTGTTGTGTCCTGAATCATCCTGATGAAAGCAACAAAAATAATAAATAAAACAACACACATGCTATTTGAGAATTAGGCAAAAAGTGTAACAGATGCTTAGAAAAGAGATAGTTGTGAAATACCTGTTATTAAACGTTAGTTCCGCAAAAGAAATCCCCCCCACCCCATCAGCTTGTTTCACATCCCTCTGTTACAAAAGGTCACAAAAAATTGTGACCTGTGTTTTTAAAAAGAACATTTCAGGCCGCAGTTCCTGTTTAAAGTTCCTCAGTTAAATACTCTCTACCCTGAAATAATTCTTTTCACAGGGTTTAGGAAAGTCTCTTACTCATACATTATAGACAACAAACTCATTTTATTAAACGAACTGGGCGATACAGCTACATGCCCACAAAAAGAGAGAAACTTTGTTATTATGTATCAGTTTGGGTGACCTTGCCACCAGTCAGTCATTTGTGTCTATGCACTTTTCTAAAATGGAACTTGGAGGCACCGAAAACTTAAAAGTTGCCTACGTTTTCCTTTTTCTTGCAAAACTGAAGCCCTGCTGCGAGTGCGGTGTTTTTGTAAAGGAAAAGGGGAAAAAAAACAACACTTTACCTTGGCACAGCTTATCATATTTCCCACATGTCATTACAATTCTGTGTTTGTTGGTCAGGCCCTGAGCCAGGCCCCTTTGAAACCAGGAGTGGTGAACAATTCCCCTTTGTGGAGGTGTCGGGTAGATCAGGTATTTGAACAGGTGTGTGAATTTCATGAAGGAGGCATGTTTTCAGCCATGCTTTGAAGAACACACCCCAGGCGTACCGCAAAAATGTAGCAACCTAAAGCAAAAACATTCTTCAATTTAAACTGCAATGGAAAAATGTATGCTTACATGAAATTTAAAAGATTCTCACTTTTACGGATTAACTAGAATAGTACTTTATGTTACTTTCCAGCAATCATTTTTGTGTATGTGTCTCTTCTGACTAGTAACTTTGTTTCAGTGGCATTTTCTGGTCATCTAACACAGATAGCCTCCATTTTTGATACAGTGTCTTTGTTCATTGGGAGCTCAGAAGTTAAAGGCTCGGGTAGTAATTCAGCTTAGAGTCATTCAGGAGGTTACAGTGGTACACACCAACATACATAAAAGTCACACGTTATTAGTATTTTAAGTAAGTGGAAATACTTCAAATTGGCCTTCAAAAGTTGAAAGGGATAAAAGTAAAAATATTATTTTGTTGAGGATCTTATCTTATTGAAAAAGCAGGAAGACATTTATAGTGCAGTTTCAGGCTGTCAGAGATTACAGCATTGCAATAATCCAAAGGGAAATATCTAGATCCAAGGTAAAAAGTAAAATGTTAAATTAGGAGATACAGAATAACTATCTATTATAGATATAGAATAACTGTAATTTGGGGGCAAGTTACAGCAGCTTTATTCAGTTTATTCAGATATTAGTCTTGTCTGAGCTTCGTTCATCAAACTATGTTTAAATTTCTACAACCATGACATACTGTGTAAAAACTGCATCTCAGGGCAATCTTGGAGTTCTTGCCACGCATAGACTCTGAGAGCAGAGTATCTGATTGTTGGTATGAAGTATGCATTCAATTAACAAAACTTCCTCCGTTGATGTAAAAAAAAGGATTTAGGGTGGAGATCTGAAAAGGAAACCCCAGTGTGCAACAACAGGAAAAAAAAGAACAGACCGTTCCCATCTCACGATTCTCTGGTCTGAAGCCTTCACACACATCAGCTCCTCACATCCAGTTTCAGTGATGAGTCATCTCCGAGCGTTTATATAATTCATTAACTGCCATATCTTCCGCATTAGTAGTTTAGTCTACTTAGAACAGCAGATTTAACAATTTAAAAAGAATGCATCTGTGAAAGTGCATAAACACACCAT
>JAOVYW010073634.1:0-19672 GCA_025775045.1 Hiodon tergisus
TGAATCTTCTTGTGCTTTAAACATCTGTTTTGAGCCTTCACAGTGGCTTCAACTTTAAACTCTTTTCATTTGCAAAATAATTTTTAGAGGCATAGAAAACAGAACTTTCACATATTTTTATTTCTCTGAAAACTTCAGCCTCTGAAAAACAGCCTATTTTCTGTTTGAACAAGAGAAATTACAGGAGGTTTCATTATACTGAATCTTCATTAGCTGGGCTAAACCATTCTGCTGAAAGGTCTTCCGATGTCTCTGGGTTGACAGTGATGCCACACAAGTGGTAAGCCAGGTGTATTAGGCCAGATAACACTGTTAATAAAATGCCTGTTGAGTGACTGCACATGTGGCGTCCTCATGAATAAGCCTTGTAGAGATTTGTACACTCGTTCTTCCTTGTCATTAATCCCACAGAGAATAAACAGTGCTGTAACCTAAGTAACTGCCCACTGGCCTCTCACTGCCAAAGCAGTGTGGTACTGGCAGTTAAAAAAGCAAGTTGATTATTACTTTTTTTGGTTCAATAACAAGGATATTTTTAAAAGAAAATATCCAGGAATTTACCTCTATCTGTCACCCTAGTGTTCAAAAAGAAATGCTGGAACAAATCTTTTGACAGTTCACAGATATATAGCTCCCAAGAGCTTTTAATGACAGTTATTTCATGCCCCAAAGGTCTATGCATGTCTATGTATGTTGAAAATAAGGTTGGGTTGGAGCACAAAAATGAATCTAATCTCAGACATTTCACTGGCTCTGGATTATAGGGGGCGGGGTAAAGTACAGTGGATATTAACGTGATATATATCTTGGTTTATGAGGACCCAAAGTTTTCAACAAATGGGATATGAACGTCTAGCTAATATTCTCTACAGAAGTACAAATGTAATGATGCATATTTTATCATTATATGCCCTAAAATATGTGATGTATTTATTCTTAACAAAAATATGTATATGTAATATTGTATTTTTTGATATCGATATTGCAACATTTATTATATGAACAGTGTCAAGAAGGCATGTTGATATACACTACATGGTCAAAAAGTATGTACACCCCTGCTCATCTCATTCCAAAAACACGAGCATTAATATTAAAGTTGGTCCCCCCTTTGCTGCTATACTAGACTACACTCTACTGGGAAGGCTTTCCACTTGATGTTGAAAGAATCCTGCGGGGACTTGCTTCCATTCAGCCACAAGAGCAAGTTGGAAACACAGAATTCGGACAGGTAGCATTCTCCTGGTATTCACCAAACTGTGATCTATCACTCCAGAGTTTGAATTTCCACTGCTCTAGAATTTTTACGTGCGATGCACTTTAGCACACAGCCGTCCTGTTATGTGAACTTTTGTGACCTACCACTTTGCAGCTGAGCTGTTGTTGCTCCTAGATGTTCCACTTTGCAGCACTTACAGTTGACCGGGACAGCTCTGACGGGGCATAGATTTGACTAACTGACTCGGAAACTAACTGGAAAGGTGGCATCCTATGATGGTGTCATGTTGAAAGTCACTGAGCCTTTCAGTACGAGCCATTCTACTGCCAAAGTTTGTCTATGAAGATTGCATGGCTTTGTGCTCGATTTTTTACAACTGTCAGCAGCGGGCCTAGCTGAAATAGTCGAATCCATTCATTTGAAGTGGTGTCCACATACCTTTAGCCATGTAGTGTGTATAATGTGTATTATTTGTACCCTTTTGTACCGTAGTTTGTATTTGTAGTTTTGCATTTTCATCTGGACATGCAGTTTTGATTTTTGGCTGCTATTTTGGTGAAATTTGTATTTGTTTTAGTACCTGTGAAGTGCTATTAGGCTTATATATAAATAAATAACATTTTAGTATTCAAGGTCTACCTCCAGAGAGGCCCAGCTTAGATGCTTAGAGAATTTATAACGTTGATATGCTTGGAACATAAACACAGCTAATGCTGAATGCAGTCCTGTTTGGACGTTCCCACTGGAATTCGATGTGCTCCTGGGAAGATTATGAGGGATCCATAGCATGATCTCCTAAGTCGCCCACATCAGTGAAAACAAAAGAAGCTTTCCTTCATCTCCACCTACACCCACCCCAGGGTCCTCCCAACATTGCACTCACAGTAACAACTTCACCAGGCAATTTATCAGACTCTCTTTAAATGTACCTTTATATGTTCTTCATATCACCGTTGACATTGAGTTCAACTTACAAATCAGATACTCTACTGCCACCACCCCCCGCCCCCCCCAGGACTAGAGACGGAAAGCTCATGTGACACTTCATAGGCCAGGTCGATTTGTCACCCACCAAGGAGAACCAAATCAAGTAGTGTGACATTAGACTCATGCTTGGAACGAAAGCTCTGAGGTTCCGCGACAAACCGAGACTGAAAGTCTGCTGTTGGTCATGGTCAGCCGTAGCGGAGGGTTTTCAGGTTCTAGAACAACGGATCTGACAACACTGAAATGGTTCCTCCTCATTATTTGTGGAGGCTATATCGGAATCCATTATGGAACATGAAATAGCAATGCCTTCTCTATGTAATTAAAGGAATAGAAGCTCCTTTCAGAGGGTAAACTTTGTGTCTTTAAATATGAAGGCCCTCAAGCCATCCATAAAGCCCCCATAAAGGACCATGTTACGCACACTGAGGTGCCAACAATCAATGACCTTTAAAAAAGAGCCAGTAGAGCTGGTTGGGAGGGTTTTTTGGAGAGTGAGACAGGAAAAGTTTGGTTGCGGTTGCGGATGCGGAGGCATATTTGTGTAAACTGAGGGTAAAATAACAATGAAATCACAAAAAAGCCTGTCTACCTGTCTCTGCAGACTCCCAGACCGGGCATGCCCAGGCGTGCTGCAGACACACTGTCAACCGCTTGTCTCATCCACCACTGATCTTGGTGTTAGTGGAAAGAGTGGATGCAAAAGTCCTCTGTTTGCATTCATGTAGAACTGATAATGTGCTTTTGACTCAATACTCAATGAAAACATTTAAAAAATATATCTGAAGAATTCTGGCTTCACAGATTGTCGCCCCTATTTATTTATACATGCAAGGGTGCTCAGATTTAGTATTTACAGACATGCACAATGGCAGATGATCTGTCAAAGGAAAAGGAATAAAAGGAAGATGTGTGAAGGGAAAGGTAACTATCATTTGGTTGAGGATTTGTGAACAAAGGCTCCCAAATAAAGGCAGTCAGAAAATGATCTACATCCTCTGTTCAGTCATACCTGGAGATGTGAAAACTTAGAATTATTCAACAACAATCCAGTGAGGGGGAAACAAGGCCACTGATGAATTGTGACTATACCCCTAATAAGGACTTCCATCTCTAGGGTGGAGTTACCATACAAGACCAGTTTAGGACGTTATCCGTTTTATTACCCCAACCGAAGCTTCTTAGGAATGAGAACCCAGAAACTGGCTTTGGGACACTGCGGCTAACAAGTTCAAGCAATGTCTTATCAGTGGTCTCTGCATTATTGTAATGAGGCATTTGGATACAGCCGTCTTCAGATCATCATATTAATTTTATTAGCATCCGATATTAACACGGTAATACCGTCACGGGTCCAGAATTGCTAATTGAAATTAACTGGATCAGGAAATTTGACTTGACCCCCTTTGACTTGAGTGACATTGCTCGTATAAACTGCTGCACTGCGACAGGACAAAGCCAGTCTACCAGTGCAAATCCAGTTCTTTTTGTCTCAGCCTTTTAGAATTTTTTAATTAAGTGAAGCTTTAAAAAAAATTAAACAGAAACTGCTCATTGCTGCTCCTAGATGAGTGGGATACAAATTTTAATAAGCGAAGATAAGTGCAAGCAATGGAAGTGAACATGATACAAAATTTGTATAGAAATTATTATAGAAAGTACATATTACTTCATTACTTTGATTTTTTTTTTTCAATGTAGGAAATTCTGTAGAGAAAAAGGAGTATATAGCATCAAATACAGCTGTAATTTAGAATGAATTAATGGATGAGTCAGAGAAAAACAAATGATAAGAAGACACACACAGTAATGGTTACATATAATAGCACAAAAACTCAGCAACCTTGACAGAGTGCTAAAAATGAACACAAAAGGACATCTTCTTTTGATTTGAAAGTCCAACATGACACTGTAACTTGATTCGAATTTACTGGAGGACAATGTGGTTGGGTCTCTAAAAAGTCCTTTTCAGCAGATCTCCTCAATGGGCAGGCGACGTCCACTCATTATCGGGGAGTGTGAAATCCATCTCCCAGTGAAGCGTAGTCTACTCTTAATGACCACCTCCCCAGTGACAGTGGGGAAAGCATCTCGGAGGCAGAGCGAAAGAGCAATGCACTCCGGCCGCCTTGGTGGAGAAGGATGAACCGAAGAGTACAAAGTAGCTCGAAGAAAAACGTGCCCTTTCCTGCCTTCCCGTAGCCTGAAATTTCCTACCTTCCCGTAGCCTGAAATGTGTGGAAACACCCGCAACGTCTGACCAATCAATCATCAAACACAAAGGATCACGTCGTGGAAAAATGTCACGGATGGAGGCTGTGCAGTCGGTTCAGGTCTGTCTTTTATAAAGCGTGTTAAATTCACACAGTAAACCGCGAAGGCTTCGATAGTGCTCTCCTTCATGAATTTAAAATCTGCGCGCAAACAGTTCAAAGAGAATTTGTATCGATCGACTCAACAATATTATGTCAGCATTTTTGAGCCTGATTCTGTTAACATATTTTATGAGAACCATTGTAACGCCTTTGAAAATGAAACTTTATTTGGGAAAAATGTGTATATCTTGTATCTCATTTACCTTTATTATACAACACCTTATTTAGGGTTTGGAACACATCTCAGTGAACTTACTAAACCGGCAAAAAAAAAAAAAGTTGGTAAATGAAAGGCCAGCATTTTAAGCTCTTTGAGTTATTTTTGCCCCCAAATATTAAGAAACCCCTTCATTTAATCCTAATCCTGATATTCACATTACCCCTCTGGTTCATGGAAGAGATGGAGAGAAGTAGTTTTGTGTATTTTGTGTATTTCTCTAAGGTTAAATGTCTTTGGGTCGACACAAGTCAAGGAAAACGTGCTGCAGAAAGCAATAGAATGCAAAGGAAAACTCAGTTCCAATGGCCACAATTTACCAAATTCCCCATTCGGCTTGTAGGCTGCCTGTTATCTTCAGTAAAAAATGTATCTGTCTTTTTGGTGGGTAAACAGCCTTTGGCCTTTTGGGGGGATTGGATCAACCCCTTTTAGACGTACTCTTGAGGACTGAGGTAGATGCAGAGTTGCCTTAAACTGGTCAAAGTCCCCAGGAGCTTTGCTCACAATTTCTGTCAATAGAGAAATGCTCTGGTCCAAGTCCTCTCTGTGAGAAGAGTCCTCATAGCATCGAAAGGTGCTGCATCAGCTCTGAGGAATCAATTTGATGTAAGAGTTTGGTATGGTCTTAGGTCAAGTCCAGCTGGATTTTGGGAGGGTTAGATTGTGGAAGGGATGGGCTTCTTTTATTTTCTTTTATTTAAATCCCCGGATTCCCATGATGGCCACAGTAAAGAGCAGAAGATCTGGAAGTTCCTTGTAAAAAAATAAAGAAGAAATTCTTCACAGAACTTGATGTGTAAGTTTCTGTTTGTTCCTGACCCTGGAATGTAGCAAGGTGCTGCTACCACCACGACTTCTGTGTCTGTTAACTTGTTTGTCCATTCATTCTGTACATTCTGTTTCTATTTGTTCATACATTTCTGTCAAATGTATGATGTTCTTATGTTATCCACTCGCTCTATTGCCAGCATTGCAGTGTTTCACAAACATTTGACAAAACATGACCAGTAAGAATCAGTTGCAACGTTTGCCCACAGACTGGCTATTTGCCACGTACCACTACCTTGTTCCGTGTCCCCTTGATGGTGTGATGTTACATGCCAGCTGAATTCATGGCAAATCTTGAGTCTACCGGTAAATCTGTTCCTTCTGGCTTTTTCCCGTATCTGGCAAAGCTATGCAGAAGGTTGTAGCTCTAGTGGCATTGGTAGTGGTGGGTTTTGTTCTGAATGGGGAATCTAATAAGACACTGTAGTCTCTTACCCAGTGCACTCCATATTATTTTTACAAGCCATCCTCCTTCTGCTCTGCCCAGTCTTCCAGTTCCAGAGATCCAGAGAAAAAATTATCTGCTGCGGAGGCACAGGGGATCCACCTTGCTGAAAATGTGCAGAAATAAATTCCGTACCCATTTGTTTTTATAGCTTGTCCCCACAGGGATTATATATTATAAGGTACCAGCCTTACCTCTAGGTAAGACTATCTCCCTCTTGGATTTTGTTCAGCTTTTCCTCTAACAGCTTTTACTTGTAAAATGCAGTCTGTGAATCAACGAGAAGGAAACATACTCTTTTGGTTTGTTTCGACACAGGGGAAGCATGCGAACCCTTTCCCGCTCTGCCAAATGCCCTAGTGAGCAAGAAAATTGATAAATAGATAAATAGGTTTTTTTGCCACAATGAAATGGATATCTTTGAATGGAGAGATATGAAGATGGTGGATGGTACACTATTACAGAAGCCGCCACTAGATAATAAGATATCTTGTTCTCCCTTTAAAGCCATGGCAAACCAAATAGTTTCTTTTTGTATGAATGTGAAATGGAAAGTTCATAAACCTTTGCTGTTATTGCTTGAATGTAATTTTACATTTCAATGTCTTTTAAATGCCAATTCTTAATTTCAGGTGTGTTTTTTGGTCTCTGGATTAAAAATAATGAAGTGCCAAAACCCTTTGTCACTTTCTATGACAATGAATGGAGAGGTCTCCTGATCTACAATGTGATCAAGGGATGATCATGCTCATCTAATGCCAGCCTCGCACCCGTGTTCCCACATCTCATTTGGTGTCCAACGTATCGCCTGCAGGACCAAAAAAGCAGTGCCTTTTTGTATTGTGCATGATATATCTGGGTCCTGGTAAAGTAGGTTCAGGAAGTTCCATGGATGAGAGAAAAGGGCATTGGAATCAGAAAGTACATTTCTGTACATCCAGACTAACACAAGTCACACAACACCGTTTTGGAGACTTTGTTTCACTCTCCCCCAAGAAGTCCACACCAGGACCATTCTCCTTCACTGGGAGTTGCGGTTTAGAAACTCTATAACATACGTCAAAGCTCAAATGACTGCTGGATGAGTCTTGTGAACAGATATGACAGATATACAAAGACGACTATCGCAGCATGTGAACCGTTAAAAGACACCCAACAGGCTATGGGCAAATACTCTTATCGAGGACTGTCTGATGCCAATCTGCTAAGGGAGGAGATCTTTCCCTTTAATGACCACCTCTTTTTATCCCCTTGGCATCCAACAATTGGGCGTTTTAAGGCGTATCTTTGCACACCGAGGTGAAATGAAAGGTTAGCCTCAGGTATCAGCACTCACATCAGCTCTAACAATGTTCTCAGTCCTCTACCCAAGAGATGGATTACTGCACCTATGAGCACTTGACACAATGTTTGCCACTCAGCAAAAGGGGCAGCCTTTCTAATTTGGAGACTTTCTTACCATACCCACTAATTATGTGCACCCCCTGCCAGAGCTCACCACGGGCCAGTCGAACGAGCCCGGACAGGTTCTTCCCAATTATCTCTCTGTGAGCGCATTCTGATGTCATACTTTTTTGGCTCTCGCTTCTTTGTCATCCTCTCCCCTCCCTTTCATCTTCCCTGATACGTTTTCTGTGGTCTGCTGACACAGAGGCAGCGGGCGAGGTTGCTCTGACACGCAGCACTTTTCAGGTGCCTTGGGGTCACCAAAGCTTTTTGAGCGCTCCATAAGAGCTCCATAAGCTCCAAAGGGACAGCTTTTCTTCCCCCAAAGTTTGAGTCCTTTGATATCTGTCCGGGGTTTCGGGCTCCCTCTGCCATCTTATTATCTAAATGGTTCAATGTCAGTGGGGCCAGACGCAATTCAAGCCTACTCCAGAGTGCAGTGCCTCACTGCTTTGTTTGGAAATCTCTCAAAAAGCTGTTTACTGTCTATATTTTGTATTGTATCACTCCACATGATATTTAAAAAAGGAGGTAGTTAATATTAGGATCTTTGCTCAGAGTTATGTCTCTCTTTCTGCCCCCCCCCCCCCCCAGGAAAATACTGTGTATTCATTGGCATCTGTTTTCAGCATCAACATTTATGAAATGCTAAAAAAGTATTTTATTGTGTGAGACAAAGAAATGTGACCCTGGCTTTTACATTTTGTTTAGTGCTGGCATGTTGGTCTCGACTCTAACCCAACAAAGCACTGGCTTAGTGGCTGTCTGCCAATTACAAATGAAGCTTTTTGCATTGCACATCAAGTCCCCAGGTCTTGGTCAAACAGGCATATGCTCTGCCTACTCTAGTTTAACAGAAATAAGCATCGGGAAATCTTTTGAATAGGGGGAAAGTGCACCGTACATCTGGCTTACTAGCCCTCAAGGTAGCTTGCTAATGGAAAGGATCCCTGAAACTCTATTACTCATGTCGAGTGATTTCATTAATGATTTATAAATACTATAACCTGCATTATACATAGTTGGAGACATTTTAACCCAAGAAAGTCACCTATTCAGTTTATTGCCTTTTATACAAATATTTTAAAATTGCTCAGCTAGTTACTGAAATAGCAAGGAACAACATTAAGATTCTGTAGCACATGGCATCATCCTCTAAAATATCTTAAGATAGCGTCCTTTTTCCCCCCGCACCAGCCAAAATTGGCATATTTGAGCTTTCTTTGATTATGGAACATTCGGTTGGTATAATTCTGATGTTGCAGTAGTTAATATCGCTCATTTAAATAAATGACAAATGTATTCTATTATTTTTCTTCACTACGTCGGTCCTTGTACCATTTGCACCAGGCAGGATTGGTCCATTTGCTCACGGCTTGTCCGGTGTAGTTGATCACATTCACCCCGAAGCCAATTCTTCTAATTTTGAGCTGTTTTTAGGAGTAGAACCCTGAATTATTGTTCGCTGCAATGGACTATTCTTGACAAGGACCAGGGCGTTGTGCATTCAGAGATGCCGTGCTGGATGCCAAATAGTTGTCAAATCCATTTTTTCAGTGACTATAAGTATGACGAAAACGAGACGAAACACAAAGAAAAAAACAATAACTAAAAATAAATATTTTATTATTTTAGTTTAGTTTAGCTGCATGTTTTGTATCAATGTGTAATTCCACTACTAATGTCAGGTTTTTTGTTTCTTTTTTGAAAAAAAAACCCCATTTAATTTAATATGTTTTGAAATTCTCTCATCCAATCTGATGTTATATCAACAAAGCCAGGCATGAAATCAGAAGTGGAGCTGTCACAGGCTGTTGAAGAGGAGACTGCTATTGTGTTTTTTGGTGGCAAAGAGCAATACTCTGAAATCAGCTTTGAACATTTTGCCCTGGATCAGTTGTCTTTGCTAGTGTCCCAAACCTTTGCAGGGTGTTTAGTGTGGTGACCTCACCAGAGGACGAAACAACAGAGCAAGACACATTTTGGCAAGAAGTAGACATTGTGTAGCAGCATTTTTGGTTTATTACAAACATTTGTTTTATTTTTGTTTTCAAGAAAAGGCACAAGTATTAGATGTTGATGTGATTTAGTTTTTAGTGTTTTGATGCACTAATAGCCTGCACCATGTTTACGCCCTAATGCACTAACTAAAAAGAGAAATGCATGTTCAAATGCATAAAATATTTGGGTGACTAAAATCAGGGCTTAATTTGTGCCGGATCCTGCCGGAACAGGGTCCGGGACCTCCCGGATTCGGACCGGCACCCACCTGACCTGCCTTTACAAATGTACAAATTAAGCACTGACTCAAATTTTATTGACTAAAACTTGACTAACATTTCAAGAGTTTTCTTCGATCAATATCAACTACATTCAGTGAAAGAATGAATGACGAAAAGGTGATAAAGATTAATAAGCATTTTAGTCAAAAGTCTAAAATAGCTGCCAAATTAATGACTGGGTGTTTTTTGTTTTTTCGTGAACGGGATAGTGCACCTAATATACTGGCCACTGAGTTTATATTAATTGCTGTGGAGAATTTTGTCACATTACACTAGTTTAGAAAGCCCTGTTGACAATATATGGAAAGGCCTTTAGCATAATTGCTATAGCATTGTCCTTTCCCAGTTGTAGTTTCCACCTTCAGGTCTGTAAGGTCCTTTTACCCTGTGAACATCGTGAATGTGGTCATGCTTATAACGAATGCGTACACGATAAAAAGGAAAGCAGTGAACGGTCAACACTTACAAACACATTACCAAAGCTAAATACTTCTTATATCAATGCAATTTAGAATAGTCGCTATGAAATTGATCTGTTTATTTGTTGGTATTCTTCAGTATTTGTCAATGTACTACTTTAGCTCTAGATTTGACATGTATTTTGTCTAGTCCCCCAATAAGTTAAACCTGATTTTTATACATTACACTCCTTTAATTTTTATGATTTTAAATTCCATGGTTTATTGACAAAAATGTTCAGGTATCAAGTAACATAACTGAGCCACAGTCCTGATGTAGATTGATAGCCATCATCATTAATTGATAATTATAACTGATGAACATCCTATAAATGGGTTTTTGTTTTTGTTTTTTTTGTGGTCACAGTGGCATTTGTCCAAGTGCAGTTCCTGGAACAGTACGGTACTCAGCTGCCTAGTCAAAGCCAACCTTCTATCAGTATAAAATCAAATACAACTCTTTCCCCAAACGCCACATGGTTGACCGGTTTTATTATACCAATGGCCTCCGAAAGTACTCAACAGCACACAGCACACGCATACACCTCCCCGCCAACCAATCCTGTTTATTATTTCAGGAACAATCTGATAACAAGGGCGAATCAGAAAACTTGTAGCTTTAAAAGGCTGTAAATATGGGGGGATGAGGAAAGCTCTCCGAGTCACTGGGGACAACTGGTATACCTGACAGGAGATGACAAAAGGCCCTGTGTCAATGGAAAATTGATTAGTCTGGTGATTACTGCATTCCTTTTATCTGCTTGAGTAGAAGTTCGATATTTCAAACATGATTTGCTTTGTCTTTTACTCACTTGCCTCTGTGTGCAATAAAGCACATGCCAGCAAATTTTAGGCAAAGCAGATTAGCCTTATTTATTTAATTATATAATTTTTTTTCGCAGAACGACCCCCGTTCACTCTGTGCCGTGACAGGCCCTTTGAGCACTGTGGCTTTTCTTCCCAACAGCCAGCCGAGCTACTTTTCAACCAGGCATTGATGTATTGCAAATTGCTGGAATATAATGGGAATATGACTCACAAAGCGGAACGCCTATAGGTACAGTAAATCTGCACTTTAAAGGGAGGCTGGCAACAAACCCGCCACGGAGAGTACTTTCGCAGAGCTGCGATGGGATTAGATCAGCCAGGCGGGTGCCTCCCCGTCCCCAGCAGCAGTGACTGTGTCCTGGCCTCTCCACTCGCTCTTCCTCCCTCCCTGCTCATTAGAGGCTTCTGGGAGTTTTTATTTTCTTTTGGTCCTCCCCCCTGCTCTCTCTCTCTCTCTCTCTCTCTCCGAGGACTACCAGATTGACTTCCCAAGTGCGACAGAGAGGTCAACTGGACCATTAAACGCCCCGTGGGGTGGTAATTCCCATAATGCATGGGTCTGCTGAAGGAAGGCTCACATTCTTGCAAAAGTGAAATTAGTGGTTGATTTTAGACTTTTAGGGATCAAGAGGGAAACAAATATATATACATATATATCAATTTTTTCCAGATTTTTGCTTACTTATAATTGTTTCTGTAGAATTACAATCATGATCTCTAATCCTGTGTCACAATTCTGACTTTTTCTCTTTCTCGTTCATGACAAATGGCACTTTTAGTGTCGCATTTTTATCCATGCAGCTCTTCATGAGGAGAGCGGGGGATTGTGTTTCGGTGTTCATTCAATGTGAAATTTGTAGTTACCAAGATTAGTGTACGCATAGACTCAAAATGTATCTAGTCACCATTTCAACTCGACACACAAGACAGGGAATGCAAGGGTCATTTAACTGATTTTTAAAATGACTTAGTCTCCAAAGAAGCTAAGTTGTTCAACCATGTGATTTCTTCGAGGTATTATCTTTCTGGCTAACCTCAGGAATATTTGTTTCAATGTTCATTTTACAAGTATTACAAGTGATGTAATATTAATTCAGATTAAAATGTCTAAATATCTGCTAACATATTTACAGATATATTCCTTTCTATAAGACTAGGGACCCATCAGTTCAAGTGATTGGCTTATGATTCCATATCAGATTGGCCAAGACTCTCTTACTCAAGGTTAAAAAAAAGTTTATTCCCCCCCCCCCTGTAATTCACCTACAGGGAAGTGAAGATTATTGTTATTTATTGACTTTTGTTTTGATTAATTTTCTTTCTTTTCTACAGTAGCAAGAGCTCTGGCAGATAGCTGATGATGTCGGATTGCTCGCTCACTGGAGGACGGCCGTCAGTCGGAGGTTCCTTTGTCTCACGCAGTTGTGTAATTAAAGGAATGAAAAGAAGCGTGGCGTACCGTGCCAGTTTTTTTTTTCCCTCCCTCCTGCGAGGAATGTGGCTGTGCTGTGTCTTTCGCAAATCCCCATTCAAACGCAGCCAGAAAATGTTTTATGTAAATAGAGACGGTTGTAACACCACAGGCAATCTTCTCAGCGAATAAAAGCCCTGATAAATTAACTGTTAAATCGACAGTGCGTTTTTTTTTTTTTTTTGCATAGATGGACTGTCTATCCAGACAGCCGTGATAGGCCTACACATTCGCTTAGTCTGCCCTGTCTTGAAGTGTCTGGGCATCGCCATGCCAATCATGTCCTTAGGCAGGCTTTGGGAAGCATGTGGACTGGAGAAATGAGGCCAGACTCAAACACTGTTTTTAGGATTAAAATAAGCAAGCCGTACAGCCTCTAAGGGTTCTTGGCTTATCCTTCATTGGTTTAATATTTTTAATTAATTAGTTCTCCAGAGTACCAAGACAGAGGATTTTCTATGCAATTTTTTTCATTTAAAAAAATAGTTTAAAAAGAAGGTGTTTCTGATTCCCTGTGGAAATGTATACTGTCCAGTATTTTGTGACAATAATAATAGTAATAAATATATTTTGTAAAAAATAATTAAAATATACATACATGCATCACCACTTCTGTTACTCCATCACGTATTTCAATCAACAAATTAATCAATTAACATTCCACTAACTAATGTGCGCTGTTTCGTTCATTCTTTGTTTGTCTTTGTTTTTTGTCATTGGGAAATCATTGTTCTTGTTTTCATGTACCTGGTTCCATGTGTCATTAAAGAGCATGTTTAGTTTGAACTTTGACTAAGTCTCCTTGCTGTGCCTCGAAAGCTGTGTCTGTGCCGGGACTCAGTCTGCATGGGAGCTGGGCTTGGGTTCATCCCTGCTCTGGTGCCTCACACCTCGTGACAGAATGACTTCTATGACAAAGAACCCAGCAGCTCCCCTGAGTCTCCGGCCCCAGTCACCAAGCCTCCAAGCGTGTCTCCGAGTTCCAAATGTCTCCGAGTTCCAAGTGTCTTCAAGCGTGTCTCCAAGGTCCTGGCTTCTCAAAAGGTCCCAGTATCTCCAGTGTCTCCGAGCTCAAAGTGTCTCTCAGCGAGTCCAAGTTCCCAGTGTCTCCTAGCGTGTCTCCAAGTTCCACCTGGCTTCTCTCCGGTTTCCCTCCGGCGTCTCTTCAAGTTCCCCCATGTTTTGGCTGTGGCCAATCGTGGAGGGGGGGGTAATGTCACGGTTCACTTTCACCTCTTCTGTTACTCCGTCATGTTTTTCAATCAACTGATTAAGAAATGAACATTCTACTAACCCATTTGCACTGTTTCGTTCATTCTTTGTTTTCATTTCCCTGTACCCCTCAGTCTCTGTTTTCCTTATAGCCCTGTCACAAAGGTTTTGTTGTTGGAAGTCATTGTTCTTGTTTTCATGTACCTGGTTCCATGTGTCATTAAAGAGCATGTTTAGTTTGAACTTTGACTTGCTGTGCTTCGAAAGCCGTGTCTGGCTGTGACTCGGTCCGCGTGGGAGCTGCGCTTGGGTTCATCCCTGCTCTGGTGCCCCGCACCTCGTGACACATACATGCATACATAATAAGGTAACGTATATTATTCCTCAACAGATTAAAAACTATGTGGTATAGTCCATGAAGTTTGGCAAAGGCTAACTGAAGCAAATTGAATAACTTTAACCTAGCTTCTTAAAGGCAAAATTTTTATAAGAGGGTATTACCTCGTATATGTAAAGTACATTAATTGATTCCCCGTGCACACATTTTGCGTACAGAACATTTGTTTTTCCTGTCACGGACAATTCATGCAATAAAGGGGATGGTAAAAAATATATATACAGTGCAGATATCTGTGTTTTATCAAGTTTATTTAAATTATAGGTTCTCTTTGGTAGTTTAAATGATGAAAAAAAAAAAAACCTAACGATACAAAAAATCTTCCTCTTAATTGTGTGGTATGACATATTTTTAAAAATTTTATTTCGAATGTTTGTGCCAAAAATTGTGGTGCAAAGTATTGTCTCCTGGCAAAGCTGTCTCCTTGAAGACCAATCCCTTTGTTCTACCTCTCTCATTTTCTCTCTTTAAGTGCCTTTAGATCCCCTTTGCAGTGTGCCCCAGACCATCACCTTCAGACAAGTCATTATCCCTCTGTCGTCTTAAATCCAATTTACCACCACCGCCAGCTTCAGGAGCGGTCCTCTCCACTTCGCCCACTCCTACCTCTTTGCAGAGGGGAAAAAAAAGCAGCTCCAGCCTGTGACTGTTTTAGCCCCTTTGATTCTGCCTTCTATAGTGATTAGAGCCCAGAGACAAAACAACTAAACCAGCTTTCTCCCAGGCTTTTAGACGTTCTGGGCCTTGGGAAATTACTGTGTTGAACTGGTCACCAACATTATAGTCTACTGTTCAAAGCCCACCACGCAAGAATTATGCTACCATATGGGTTAGATTGCCCCATCTATGTTGGCCATCAATCAATGTTGGTGTGACTCCTGCTTTTGTTTTTGTTAGTTTTAATGGTCTGATAAAAACAAATATGTTTCAATTATTTCATTTAACAAGTTGCTCTTCTTCTACGCTGTGACCGCAGTCCTTTTTTTGTGACTGGAGCATGGTATCCATAGGCCTTTCCCATAAGTGTGCCATCGTATCATTGCTTTCCCTTCATGAGGGTCCAGTACAGATGGCCAAAGCATCCGTTCTTCAGAAATAAATCGTCTGATCACTACAGCATGGACTGCAGGCATCTCAGTGGATTTTTTATTCATTTTACCAACTGCTAATGAGTGAAAATAACAATTCAAAAGTACAGAAATTGAGACTGTATGTGTGTTGGTAGATTAAATGAAACAGAGAGCAGGGGTAACCAAATAAGGGCTTGGCAGGGAACAGAATAGTGAACAAAAGATGAGCATTGTGTAGGTTTGGCTGGCGAGAAGAAGATACCAATGCAGAAGTAGCTGAGCCAGAGACACTGAAATGTTTATCTGTGTGTTGTACAAAAGGTCAACCTGTAATTGCAGGTATAAACATCACTCTGCCTCGGAAAGAGACGGAAAATAAATAAATAAATGAGGCTGGCAGATCGACCAGAAGAAAATGTTACAAAGCTTTGGAGAATTCCCCTGTCAATAAAAAATAATCTACACCTTCAACAGAAATCCAGTTTGGAGGGCGAGGAGAAAAATCTGTCTCCTGGATGAGAGGTTAAGTTTAATAGATAAAAGTAACAATCATGAGTATGGAAGTAGTGGAGAAGACAGAGGAAGGAGTGCAAATAAAACCGAAACTCCAGTTTGGAGTGTGTCTATCCATATGAAGTAAATCATTCCTAGGAGGGGCCGTGTAGGACATAAATACATTTTTAACTCTAACTACAAGTGAACTTCTCAAGCAGACATATATGCACGCTAATATATAAACATTTCAATATACTTTTTTAAATCATATATATTTTAATCACATATATTTTAACTTTTTAAATCTTTTGTAATCAAATGCAACAGATTAAGTTATGAATGTGTTCAACAACTTTTTCGGTATGTATATCTGTACAGTATATCTCTGTAAGTATGTATGTACAGTCAGGTCCAGAAACATTTGGCGAAGACATTGACACGGTTATTATTATTTTAGCTGCCTACCACAGCATATTGGGGTTGAAATTAAATAATTTACATGAGCAGACTTTCAGTTTTATTTGAGGGTATTTACATCAAAATCGGGTGAACGGTGTAGGAATTACGGCACTTTTTATATGCGCCCCCATTTTAAGGCGCCAAAAGTAAATGGACAAATTAAAATAATCATGAACTAAATTGTGAGTTTCAATACTTGGTTGCAAATCCTTTGCAGTGAAGTCTGGAACCCATAGACGTCACCTGATGCTGGGTTTCTTCTCTGGTGATGCTCTGCCAGGCCTGTACTGCAGCGGGGTTTAGTTCCTGCTTTTTCTTGGGGCATTTTGCCTTAATTTTTGCCTTCAACAAATGGAATGCATGCTCTATTGGATTCAGGTCAGGTTATTGACTTGGCCATTGCAGAACATTCCACTTTGCCTCACTTTGTCTTGGGTTGCTTTCACTGTATGTTCGGGGGCATTGTCCTTTGCACTGTGAAGCGCCGCCCAATGAATCAGCCCTAAACACTTCAGAATTCATCATGCCGCTTTGGTCAGTAGTCACATCAACAATAAATACAAGGGAACCAGTTCATTTGGCAGCCGTACATGCCCATGCCTCCACTATGCTTCACTACCTCCACCATGCTTCACAAAGGAGGTGGTTTGCTTCAGATCATGAGAAGTTCCTTACCTTCTCCAGACTCATCTCTTCCCGTCATTCTCGTATTCAAGTTGATCTTTGTCTCATCTGTCCATAGGATGTTGTTCCAGAACTGTACAGGGTTCTTTAGATGTTTTTTGGCAAAATCTAATCTGGTCTTGCTGTTTTTGGGGCTTACCAATGGCTTACATCTTGTGGTAAACCCTCTGCCTGGGTTTTTCTTCACCTTCACGCCTTTTGGCGTTCCTGAGCTCGCTTATGCATTCTTTCTTTTTAAGAATGTACCAAATTGTTTATTTGGCCACACCTAATGTTTTTGCGATCACTCTGATGGGTTTGTTTTGATTTCGCAGCCTAATGATGGCTTGCTTCACTGGCAGTGACAGCTCTTTGGACTTCATATTGAGGGTTAACAGCAACAGATTCCAAATGCAAATTTCAGACTTCAACTATAGACCTTTTATCTGTTTACTTGTAATTGAACTAATGAGGGACAAACACACACCTGGCCATGGAACAGCTGAGACAGCTGAGCAGCCTATTTTCCAGTTACTTTTGGCCCCTTAAATAGGAGGGAAAACATATATAAAGTACTGTAATTCCTACACCGTTTACCCGATTTGGATGTAAATACCCTCAAATTAAAGTTGAAAGTCTGCACTTTGAGCATAATTCATGTGTATTAATTAATTTCAAATTCATGCAGTGGTAGACAGCTGAAATAATAATACATTTGTCAATGTCTAAATATTTCTCCGTTAGACCTGAAGGCGGAAACAGTGCACGCATATCTGACCAGCAAAAAAGCAATTAGCCAGAATCTTTGCCAACGGTCAATGACATGGCAGTGGACCACTGGCTTGTGACAGCCGAGGCTATATCTCCACTGAGGGATTTACTTCAGTCACCTATGCCGATTAACTCGATATCTAACTCTGTAGACACACCTTCGAATACGTTTGATTCTAAAATATGGTCTCTCTATGCAGGGCCTAGCAGCCTGCAACAACAGGCACCTTCTGTAGCCAAAAAGATTCAGAACTATTGTCCCTGCTATGAAACAAGGGCCAACTTACAGCACCTGGAAAAATAAGGCAAGCCAAAGGTAAATCTAATAATTTTCAAACGATAACTGTGACATCCCATTAATTGTCACTGTCCAAGTGAGCTGGCTAGCGTGTGCTACTGTCTAGTGGTCGCCAACCCGATCAGGATTGATCATGGAAATAGTCCTGGTCAATCGTGACACGTTAAGACCCAGCACAAAAGAACGCAGCAATAACAGTAACATGCAAATATATATATATATATATATATATATATATTGCTTTCAGATAACACTGGCAATTAATGGGTTAAAAATGATTCGGCTTAACTTTGTCTTGGTTCATTTTTCCAACTGAGAATCCTTTCTGTCTGATACTAAAGTTTACATATACATGTACTACTGAAATGCCTTGTGTCAATAAATTTTTTAAAACAAGAAACACAATTCTATGTCTTGGAATATAATGATGGGACAAGGTTTTTTTATTAAATATTTACTTACTGAGCAGAATATATTTTGTAATACCGAGTTTTCGCATTTTTTCAAAAAATAATTGGATTTGAACATAGAAGTCGTTAAAGCCTAGTTCTTTATCCAGTGCAGCAACTGCTTTTACAAAGATATTTAATATAATACAACTTAACATTTTATTAAATGTAACACTGTTTTCACATCATTTTTTGACAGGTAATACATTTTTATGTTCTCCTCAATTTTTAATCCCACAGTTGCGGTAATGTTCCTTTTTTGAATAATGTGGAAGCTTGATTTTCTTGACATGATAGTCATAATTGGAACATACCAAGCTTCTGGAAGATGCTCTTCAAGAAAAGTTCAAAGAATGTGCTTTCACACGCACAAAGATAAAATGTGCCCCAAACGTATCACTTTTTAAATCCAGGTTAAAAACACTTCTCTTCTCATGTGCCTATGACTGAGCGCTTAAACTTGGCCACACTGGTAGCCTTTTATAACTTCCATATGGAATTAACTATGGAATTTACCAGCTATGTTTTATTCCGTTTTAATTGGACTTCTATTTTCTTTTTCTATTGTATTTTTATAATTTTCTTATTTCTTTGTACTTCACATGTTTTCATTGTATTTTATTGCCTATTTGATGTTTTTGTTTGTTTTTATTCTGTTGTATTTTCATATTTTTTATTTTTTTTAAATAAATTTGGTTGCTTGCTAAGGTGGAAGTGGCAGAGTGTTTATGGTATTGGAGCTTTAACCATACTAGTCACAAGCCTAAACTCTAGGAGAAACCCTTGGGCTGTATCAAGGTTGTTTAATTATTTCAGCAAATATACGACTGATTTTAAACAGGAAACGTGAAAAAAAATCAGTGTTCCTTTCAAAGGTGTGCCAAAAAAGTATAAAACACCTTTATTTGGTGAGTTCATAAGAGATTTTATATAATCCGAGAATAGTACTTTTTAATACCCTGACTCCATTAGACGTAGCCATGGCAAACACAAAACTTGATGAAAGCAATCCAGATAAACAGGGAGAGGAGTCCATTTGTTTGTGTGTGTGTATATGTGTGTGTGCGTGTGCGTGTGCGTGTGCTGGTTTAGGGGGTTATAAGGTAACGTTACTTCCCTCCTCTTGCTTTTTTTGTCCACAAACACAAAGGGAGAAAAGGTGCTGGCAGTCAGGATCCTGAGGGTCTGATTTATACCAGGGAGAAAAGCAGGCTAAGAGCATGTAAATTGTTGCCGGGCGTTTGCAGCTGTGTATTAAAGTGGGATGAAGCCCAAGGTCCTGTGCAACTTTAACAAATG
>JAOVYW010073635.1:0-16413 GCA_025775045.1 Hiodon tergisus
TATATATATATCTGCATTGAATAATCCAATTTTTGTGCAGCTACCACAGTAGAGATTTTTTGGACACAAAATGAATGACACTGTGCACTCAGCTGTGTAAAGTGGTGCCTGTATTTGCATGTAAGGTAATTAATTTAAATTTTCGTTAGTTGAGATGAAAATATCATTCATACGGTCAAAAAAAAGTTCAGCGTCATCATACCTGACACTAAATTATTCTTAATTACTACTTCATCTCTCACTCATCAGAATTTTGTATGTTTCTAAATATCCAACTGACACCACAAGCTCCATTGCACCAGTGTCAACATTGCTTCCAATTTACTCATATCTGAGGATTAGACTGCAGTAACATTAGAACTATGACATGCAAAACATTGAAAAATAAGTAAATCTGTGGCTTGGCTTGTCGTATCTTCTTGCCAGATCACTTCCTCGGTTCCGCTGACTGACTCTCGTCCAGGCAGCTAGGTATGGAAGCTGGAATACAAAGCACTACCAGCACCATGCTTTATCAATAGCTTTATCAATAGCTTTATCAATGTGCTTTCACACCCAAAGAGTGACTCATTTGTCCTATACGAAAAAGAGTAGTAACTGTGGAATGCTGGGATATGCATCGACTTGACGTGATCACTCTCAGGGTCTTTAAGGTCTTTATTTCACATTTTCGAAACAAACTAAAAGTGAGAAGAACTTGGCCTCTCGAGCGGCAGTCAGTAAAAATCAAGCTCCAACTATCTCATTGTAACGCAGAGCATGGTAGTGGGGCACAGTTGGCAAAGTGCTGCCCGGGCTGGGGCATAGGGTGAAATCCGCATGGCTTCTCTCGTCTTATTGCAATCCGACATCTTCTATTAGCTTCCCCGGCATCTGCAGGCTGGTGGTGCCATCGAGAGGGTTGTGCCTCTACTCCATCAGCCCTGAACCTTTTCGTGCAGGCTGTGTAGCAGAGTGTAAAAGAGACGGGGGGGGGGGGGCTCAAAAGTGACTAGGATTGGGGAAAAATTTGTCGTACCTCATCCTCACTATGTGGCAGGAATCGTCCCAAAGTGCCTTGCTACTTGAGTAAAACTGGCATTTCCAAATTTATAAAATAAGTATACATAATGAATGTGATTTTCAATCCTCAATCTTCATACTACTGAAACAATCAGTCACCTTTATCAATTAAGACATGGTTTACCTCATTGTGCCACTCAAGGATAAAAAGCCCAATGTGGCAAGAACATAGGGCTATTTCCTCTACTACTACTCCACACTGCAGCCCAGTAATAACCAGACTATAGGTGCTTTTGTTAACCCCGATTGGGATCCCGATTCCAAATGGTAATTAATTGAGTGGTAGGATAAGTTCATAGCTGACGCTGTACATTTCTATAATTATCATGCTTTATAAGATGCAATACTCTTTTACTAATAATCTCTCAGTATTTTCTTGACCTCCAGTGTTATCCATTATTCCACTTGGCACATGTGTAATGGACAAAATCACTTGTCTGCCACTCTCGAGGGATAAGGAACGAGGAGGAAACATAAGACTGCTCTGAAATGTTTGACTGATGCAACCTCCTTGATTGAGCAACAGGAATTGGCGATTTGAGGGAATGACGAGAGCAACAATTCTGAAAAATCTATGTTTGTTATATTCGTCAGTCTACAATAAATATTACTATGATTTGTTTGCATTGGCAGCAGGCAGCTGGCCGTGAAAGGGCAATCATTCAGTTCAGGAGAGACACAATACATAAAATCACGGAACACAAACTTTCCCCATATCCAGACCAGGACAGATGTAGATAGACTATGCAGACTGTACTGTCTTCAAATGGTAAGCATTTTGAATGCTGTGTGACGGCCCTCTTACTCAATCTGCTGTTTCCGGTTTGTGCTTCCTTTGCAGAGGATTGGTGTGCAGGGCTGGGAGTGTTGTCACACTTGTGCTGATGGGACACGCATGGGCCTGGTGTGTTCCTGAGGCTTTAAATGAGCCTCCACCCATTCCCAGAGAAGACATCCCTCCATGCAACATGTTTTTACTCAGTTATTGCATTAGTGTTGGCATCCTTAAATCTTTACCTTCCGCTCATCCACGTCACTGATATACCGACTGACACACCCCATCATATTATTTGTGAGTATTTCTTTGTTATTTCTTTTTTATTTAATGAATTCTGGTGTTATTTAGGGCAAGGTTGCTCAGTTTCTTATTGCACATTAATCCTAAACAACAGCACTTTTGTACATTGCTAAATGACTAAAATGGAAAATATAATTTATTTAGATTACCTTGTGGACTTGTGAAAAGCTGTTTGTGAAAGCTGTTACTGTACATGTATGTCGACCCAACCCTCTGCTGGGCCAGGCCCACAGAAAACCTACAGCAGTTTCTCAAACAGTCCTTTTTCCCCTATCTCGGTAAAACTCTTTAACTTCCCCTTTCTTTCTCATTGCTAATGTCAGGAAACTATTTACGAGCAATGTCGCTGGGCTGATTGATGCCAGGTAGTTTAATTAGAGACCCATTTGAACAGCTTGTTCCAGAGGTAGGAGTTGTCTTTTGTCTCCTGACACCAGCTGTTGGAGCCATTTCCCTAGGATTCACTTTTCCTTGTGTTACTTTTCGAGGGTGCACTGTCAGTATTTATTTTTTCAAATTATGATATTTGATATTTGATTACAGATGGGACTGCCTTTAGCAGGCTTAATGTATTGTAAAATGTTCCATAATATCCGTAGTATTATGCTGATGATAGGTAAAAGCTGCTAGTTAGTGACTGGACATGAAAGATTTGTCATGCTTGTTGAGGTAGTTAGCAATGTTTGTTATTTGACTAGATAGCTCAACAGCCAGTCTGTAGAGCTGAACTCTTAACTAACTTGATGGCCAATTTGAAAGTGTAGCTATTTTTTTCATGCAAAAATAATGTAAAATAAAACTTATAAATGTATTTTGTGCATGCAAAACTCGGCGTTAATACAAATGCTAAGATACTTATTCCATACATGACATGACAAGACAAGAAAACCCCACTGCTACACCTAACCGACTGACGTGAGTAAGTAATTTTCCAAACTTACTTAAAAAAGGTGTTTAGCCATGGAAATTCTGTAGAATTACTTCTCGGGATTATGATTTTGCTTCAGTTGTTACAACTGGGCTTTATGGACGAAAAAATATGGCCAATGTATGAATGGATAGGAACATTACAGACTCTACCATTGGAATTACAATTATGCCCTTTTGGGCACACAATAGTTTCACAGAGGGGCAGCTAGGTTTCCTGGCATGCCTGCAGAACGGCGGATTGATCCCCTGGGTGTGTCCACCTGGTGCCACTCTATGTTGCACTGAACCAGGAGACAAGAAGCAGAACCGAGGGCAGTCAGCTGCTGGTAGCCTCTCCTGGTGCCACATACGGTTAAAACCTGCTTCCTTATTTAAAAAATCACAATTTTTAAAGTATTTTTATTTCTGTTTAAGATATGAAGTTATATCGCTTTACATTTGAGAAGTAATTTCTGTTTTCTCACAGGAGGATGTCCTTTGGATGGCTGCCTTTCTAGAAATAAACCCTTCAACTATAGAAACCATAAAAACTTTTAACCATGGCTATTTCACTTGGTATGCTAACAGCATTTACAAGTGGACTAAATATAGTTACTGCCTGCTTTGTGGTAATTGATAGTAGAATAAGCCTTTATATACCCACTGACATAGTGACACTTAAAACAAATCAAAACTTTGACCCCTCCCAATAATCCCACTAACCCAGTACAAATGGTGGGATCTCTCCAAGGCGAAGGGAATAACCCTCTGTCACCATCAGTGCTGGGTTTGTAATCTTTGATTAGTGGGTGGGTCAAAGCTTTAGTGCAGCCCTTAGTTACATTTAAAAAAAGAAAAGAAAAGTAATGCTCCCATTTAAATTGAAGAATTAAATCCACCATAAACGCCAAAGGGCGTGAACTAAAGGAAATATGCAATAGTTTCAATCACAATGACAAAGAGAGAGAAAAAAGCCCTGGAATTCCAAGTCTACCTGTGATTTCTGATCCGTTTCTTCTTATTCCAGCTCAAACAGATCCAGTTTAATTTAATGAGGCAGGTTTTAGTGGAGCACGGAAATACCATTGTTGTTTTGCCCACGGTGGGGTTTTTTTCCACCAATAAGAAACCAAAGATATTAAGGAGATGGCTCTGCCTGTAGCCGTCCATCAGAGCACAGATAAGATTGCAAAGATTTACTAAAAATTGTTCATGTAGAAGCAGTGCGATTGTCAGATTTTTGATTGATATTTAATTGACAGTCAAGAGGTAATAACAGGTTAACCTAGTGGAGGCAGCCCAACCCATGTGAAGTCTTAAAAATACATTCATAGAGGAGGAAAATTTCACAGATAAGGAAGGAGAAGCAAATGGTCAGAAATGTCAACATGGATGACAGACAGCTTTGAAAGGGATCAATCCCCTGTGAACACGAGGTCACAAAGTAGTACATTTATAGGAATTATGGGAGGGAATTTTAAACAGTGCGGGAAAGGGAGATAAATTGATAATTGGTTTTGTGCTGGCAGTGAACATTTAATTCATTGGGCAGGACCCAAGGCATGAGGAGGAAGTCCAAAGTTTCGTAAACCCGGTGGATAATGAACTGCACCAATTAACTATTACATGGAGCAGGTGATATGGAAAACATGGAATTAATATGAGGACGTTAAGATGAAGCTAAAAGCGAGTAATTAGCTGGTCTGCACCTCTTTGGAGGAGTGCCATGGGTAACTTTTGGTTGCTTTGTGACATAAGCACAGCTGTCAGAGGAGTAGACAGAGATGGATGTTTGGTTATTACGAGACAGGGAAGGCTATAGTGGAAGTAGGATAAAACAAAGTAGAGTCTGACCTGAGGAGCAGATGGAGGGTGATATAAGACCTAAGAGTCTTAAATATTCTCGTCTGTCCATTTTTAAATCAGTTGAATGAGAGTGGCAGGGTGGCCATCCAAGATGATGCAAACTGATAAAACAAAACAAAAAAATAAAACGATTTTTCTACCTAACCGCACAAAGGGTCCAACCAGACTCATTAAAGTGGTGTGCAATGGTTTTTTCAATGAATCTTTATTTGGGAGTAAACAGACATTTGATTCATAAGTGAGTGCCCCTATGGTACTTTTTGAGATTTTTTGTATTAAATAATCCCAGGCAAAACAAGGGCGAGTGCCTTGGCAGCAGTCACTATTTACTGTATTTCTGAATGGGCTTCAGTAAATTATTTTGCTATAAGAGTCTGATCACTCAGTAAAAAGATTCACATCTGTTATTCTGGCCTCGTGCGGTAAGAAAATATAAATAAAACCTTAGTCTTGGCTGAAAGTCGATTGGAACAAGTTTGACACATAGCACTGACCGCGAACGAGCTCGTTTTCCAATTCTGTTTCAGTTTGATTTTCCCTGGTCATTTGATTTATCATGTTTACCAGTAGGAGCGAGCAGGGTTGTCCGTCGACATGAACAACTACCATAGTATTAACGTTTTGGTTTTGTAATACAACAGTCTCTCACAAGTTCATTACTTTATACAGCTAACACTTTAGTAAATGATGCCCTGATCCTGAGCTTTCAAATGTGCTTCCGATACAATAGGCATCTCTCAAGGTTAAACTGAATGCATACATCCTTAACAATTTTTATAATAGCAACCATTCTTGGCTGTTTTTAGTTCTGAGGCTATTACAATGACAAATTACCAATTGTAAAAATGACAGTCTGAAAATTTTGGTCACTAAATATGGAACATATAAGACATGTTTTATTTATTTTTTATTTGCCTAAAATAAAACGATGACAATTCACGTTGTTAACTGTAAACCATAGGGATGAAAGCATGTGTTGCTTTTAAAGGCTGTGGTTATCTTAAGGAAGAATGTGATATCAGTTTGTAAGATAAATACAATGCACTCAAGTATATAGCATTTCGCTGTAAACTTGATGATGGTGAAAAAGCAATGGCTTTCAGCAGTTTTTTCCGGTTTATATATTTAGATATATATGCCTTTATATGTCACAAAACAAACAGGTCATTTCATCATAATTAGCACAAATGACTCAATTCATCTTTTAACCTCATATGTACACATTAAATTAATTGGCAAGACTATGCAATCTCTCACAGGTCTGATCCTAAAACTCAAGAGGGACTGTGTCCTGATGTATTACAGTGTCAAACTTTCTTTCCAATGTTCAAGCACCGAGCCTATGATTGAGATGTGGAAGAGAGGTCTATTTCAAATCATTTCAATAAATGCATATTGAACTGTGCCTTAAGGCACTACAAGTTATCTCAGTAGGGAACAAACATATTCCAAGTTACGCTCCTAAGAATAGTCTTTTTTTGTCCTGAATTGAAGGTGATTTTTCGAATCTGTAAAAATAAAGACACAAAAAAATAAGAATTGGCAATAAAAAACTGACACACTGACTAAGAAAATTAGAATTATATTATAATTATTAATTATTATATTATAATTATATAATTATAATATTATGGACTGAAAGGGCTAAAGATTGTCATGCAATATTGTTGGAGAACAGTGTGACAAATAGGCACCCCTAAATAGGAAGTGATCTTTGTGTTGTCTTTTTAGAGAAATTTGGAGTGGCCTATGCTGCGGTACTGACAGAGCCCCTTGGGAGGCCATGTTGGATTTTTTATTCACACATGTACAGGAAAACTGTCGATTTCTGCCAACTAGACAGTCTAGTATTTTTCGAGGCATAGTGAGATATCTTCATGCTGGCAAACAAGGCAACTGACTTTCTGGTAAAGGCTGTAAGGAATAGAAACAGTCAGGATCCTTCAGAACTGAGCTTTATTGGAATTCATGCCAAACAAAATAAATAAATAAATAAATACTCATTAGGTCATTAAATCCATTGGGAGCGGCCAACAGAGAAAGATGCAAACACATTGGTTTTAGTTATTATTCATTCTACAAAAGGAGAAGTAAAGTAAATGCATTGTGAAAATCCAGATAGCAAACTAGACAAGCTAAATTATAGTTTATACCTTCATGCAAATATAGCCATTCCCAACATTCAAAGTCTTACATGTAGTATTGTTAACAAAGTGAAATAATCTGATGCAGACCCAATTAAATAATCACGCACCTTTTACTACAGCCCTGACAGCACTGCCTTTTACAATCAATATGCACTGTCTAGCTTGCAAGCAAATTAAGATTAGCAAATAATTTACAACTAACTGAAAAACTGTTATAGGTTGAACCATTACTAACAATGGCAAGTAAATGGTTGAACTATAGTGTAGCCTGTTAACGTTGTCTCCCTCCCAATTATGCCACCCAGAAGTGTTTACACCCATGGCTCCCCTTGTTTTAATTGGTCTTTGACACATTTGGTCCACCATAATATTTCCAGTAGGCTGTCAAACTGTGTGCTTATAAATTGGCCCAGACAGAATTAACGTTTAGACTACATTAAGCTTTGAAAATAATTTAAATCTAGTTCCAAATCTAGCATCATCCAGCGCATGCATTTTAGCTGGATGAATTTGGGAGATATCTTGAAGGAGAACTTCTTTATTTTGAATTGTGTTGCAGCTAGCAGAAGAAATATGATCCACATTTACATTTTTGTAAACACCTGCTGCCCTGATCATTCTCACTGTTTTTGTGCAAGGCTTTCTGAAAAAATTGTAACATGGAATCCTCATTGATATTCATTGGTGCTGTTGGATTTGGCAGACCCTTGCTTTACCTATATAACAACAGACACATTAATTCTGCATTGACCATGTATTTATCCCAAAAACTTAAATGTTAGCCCTTGATTTGGTAGCATAAAGGAGGCAGGCAATCACTTGAACAAATATTTCCTTAAATATCTGATGCGTCTCCTCTATATTTTCTTATATTTCTGATATTTCAGGTCTTTCTTGTATACTAGCATTAACAAACTGAAACTGAATATAAGTGGTAAAGGGGGAGTTAAAAGGACATAATTTCACTGTATCACCTGCAAAGTAAACCAATAGCAGGTACTGGAGTTAGCTATCACACATTTTGAAGGGCAGTAAAAAAGGCAAATATTTGCAGATCCAAACAAAATTAAGCTTATTTAGGAAGGAACAAAACACCGCCTAAACAGTGTCTACATTTACCCCAGTCTGGACTGCAAGATAAGGGGAGGTGCTATAGCAAGAGTTTATTTAAATTTGTTTTGATGATTCTCCTGAAAGACTTGATGGCACACTGCATGTGAGAAAAGTTGGCCCTAGGTAGGTTGACTGAGTTTCTTTATTGTGTGTGTGTGTGTATTTGCAAGTACTGCAAATACAGCACCCATCTACTGTAACACCTAATTATGCCGCCTAGGGTCATAATGCAAATGAATGTCCCCCCATCATGATATGTTTGAGGAGATTGATCGATCTTGGCATTTATTTCCCTGTTTTTCTGCGCCTTTAATGATGACAGGACGCTGCGACACAATACACTGGTTTTAACAAAGACGTGATATAATAAATGGCTTTTAATGCGTTTTCTCTTTAAACTTTATTGTCTGCATTATAGCTTTGTCATTTTACGTACTTCTGAATTGCAGAATATTACCAAAAAATTTGAAAAACCCAAGTTGCATTATTTATTAGAAAATGTATTAAGAAATAAATAAATATATCAGTAATCAACAAGATCAAATCATAATAGTGAATAGTATCTAGTCTATCAGATAAAAGGTGAACATGAGAACCATTTGAATGAAACTCACACAGCTTCAAATTACAAAATGTATAAATGCATCTTATTATTAAATGAATAAATTATCTCATTCATTGTTTTCCCTCACTTCCACCTCATCAGTGGCCCAAGGCCAAATATGCAAGGCACACCTGTTTGCCTGGCCTCTGATTTCATTTCATGCAAAATATATCATTATTTATTTGGAAACATATTTACTGTACATACTGTTTAGTAATAACAATTTATTTCCCCAAAAACCTAAATACAAGATACAAGAAATATGTGCTGGACCTGGATGGCAATGTGATAAACTAAAGTATACTGGTTCAAGATGTTGGTGTTACAATTGATTTAGATCTAACCTTAGATTGACAAAAAATATGGCTAGGGTAGCATTTTACCGCCCCAAGCATTGTTGAGATCAGACATTTCCTAGGTGATAAGGATGCAGAAAAAAAATAATTCAAAGTTTTGTTACAACCAGACTCGATTATTGTAGTGATCATGGCCATGTGGTCTATGCTTGTGCTCAACCCCTTTGGGTGCTGCTAAGGATTATAACTGCAGGAAGATTCACTTCTCACAATATTTGATATTTGTGTTTATATTTCCATCCATGTTTAACCCACAACATCTTTCTCTCTCTCTCGCTCACTATCTTGTTTTCGGACATGTGAGCAACCCCAGCTACAACAAAACCTCAACCTCTAACACAGCCAACTCATAACCTGAGCAAATAATCCAGGAGTGTCCCTCGACTACCTGAGAAATCATTTTCAAGTTTTTTCCGCAAATTGCCTCTGGGATTTTGAGTTTTTTCTCTGAAAAAGTATCTGTGTACAGCGCTTTGTAACAATCTGATTTTTAAAAAGTACTATATCAAATAAAAAAAAGATTGATAGTGAATGCAAGCTGTTGAATAATCATTAATAGGGCACAAATCAAAACTTTAGCTACTCTTTACATAACTGTATTCAATAGCTTTTGTCTTTTTATAAGTAAAATAAATAATATACTAAAAACACAACTAAACACAATTTTATTAAATGAGATTAGCAGCTTCTTGATTTGGTCCTGGCGATAGAACCCTGATTTTCTTCATGTGAGAAACTGAATTTTTGGCTATAAGAATTTTATTTCCACGCACAAATTATATATCCAAATAAAACAACTCTTCTAGCAACAAAAACACTTAAGTTGATCGGTGCATTGCAAAAATCTTCCGTATGTAAAAATGTGTTTGTCAAACATAAATAATACCACTGTGCCAAAAGGGAAATAAATCAAGCTACTGTGGAAAAAAAAAGAAGATTTGATTTGATTTTTTACAGAACCTGTCCTTTTCAGAGGTTACACATTGTACACTTTCTGAATGTTGAGTGATTTGTTACTGAATATGTATGTGGGGGCCCAGACATCCGAAGTGTGTCTAAAAATTTAACGTCTTTCCTTATGTTGTGATACTGAAGTACGTCACAGTTAATAGGATTTGCTTGACTATAGAAACCACATTTTCTGAACTTAATAAACCCAGACGCAGATGCAGGCAGAAGTCAGGTGAGGGTGTGCTTCGTGGAACTATTTTGTTTTATTAAATTTGTAATATTAAATATTTTATTAAGTACTTTAATTACTTTTGCTTCAGTTACCTTACCCCAGTTAATTTTTTGTGAAATAACAACATTAAATACATTTTATCATTCTCGTTTTGACCAGGATCAAATTACCTCTATGGCTTGTTTATTTCTGATTTCTTAGATTTTGGAGGGAAAATGTATTTACTTATTACTGGATAAAATTGAATATTGTATTTGGTAATTAGGTGCAATTTGTTTTGTAATTAAATCACTTAATTGAATGAATATTATTAAGTTTTTTTTTTCTCTGCAAGGCTAATTAAGATGGTACCCTGTTAGTATTGCACGTCTCATGTAAGTAGGGGTCTGTAGGCATTCTGGGAAGTGATTTATAACAATAAACTCCAGATGTCAAGTTTTCATTCAACTATTGGCTCTATTTGTCTTCTCTGTATTTACCTGCATGTTGTGGCAGGGTGGGTAGGATTGTTGCAAAGGAAGAAGGAGATATTAGTGTATTGAGCTCAAACTAATGTATACAGTTCTCGTATTCTTTGCTACAATAGTTTATCATTTTTCTGTGTTTATAAACAATAATAACTGTAAGAACTGATAAAGTAGAGTCTAGTACAGTCAGGGTTCCGTTTCCAAAAGAGAATGATGCTATCCAATTAAATATACAATAATAATTACCAATTATAAGAAAGAAAATAAAATTATAGCTGTTCAAACGTTATCTTAGCTATTAACACCTTGTCCCCTTGCTGATATTAAAAATTTTGACATTTCTGGCCTTTGGTCACATGGTTTAAAAAATAAAATGTTTTTCACTCTAATTATCATTAGCGTTAACAATGTATGTGAAACAAGCAAAAACATTTTGAATCATAACAACTATGAGAAACAAAACAAAAAATGAAAAGATTGCCAGTGTTTGTATAAAGCAAGTTTTTCATTCTGAAGTGCTGTGACTACATTTTGTTCCAAGACTTTCTCTGGGGTTTATATTTGTTTGCCTCTCTTGACATTTGGGTAGGTTGATGACTTCTCAAAAACTGAACTGAAAAAAAAGAAAAAGGTTTTCCTGCAAAGACATTCTAGGAGTAGTACCACAGAGGAATATTACTGTACTGAGAAGAAATATACTTTACCGTGTGCATAAGCAAAGTGCCTACATCGCTTATTTCCAAAATTAAACTCCCAAATCGTTTACATGCATTTACCAGCTCAGCACTAGGAATTTATTAAATCTGTCATGTGTTCATTTCTTTTGTTATCTTTCTCTATTTTATTCCAATAAAATTTATGTTTTCAAATATGCACTATGGTTGAACATTTCCTCTGCTGGAACTTCCTGTCTTGGTCCAACTCCATTCATAACTTGTTTCCGTGACTGACATTTAAAATGCGAGTATAAACCAAAATTTACAAGCCATATATAAATTGACATTGTTTATTCACCATGGAAACTGAAGATTGTGATTTTTGGGGGGGGGGTTCCCACCTCACTGGGCACGTTTTACTGTTTTGTCCCATTCTGTGACAAACATACATTTTTAAGTCTCACTTTGAACAAAAACTCAATTTTTTATATGAAAATAAAAATGTGTTTCAGATTGTTTTTGCCACCGGGTAGAAAAGCTTTCACTTACCACAGCTCTGCTCATTTAATAAATTGAAACCTTCTCAGATGAAAAAGTATCCTCCCCCCATTTTAGAAAGGTCTTCTTGTGTTGGTCTTTTCTCACCTACACGCGCCTAAATATACTACAAGCATAAACGAATCATTTAGATACCCCATACACGTAACATTAACATAATCACACCACATTTCATACGACCGCTAAGCTCAAAACCACAGTTTCTGTATGTAGCTTGTTATGTACAGTGTAGCCTGACCTTTTCTGATAGTAATATTAGCTCTAAATTGGATGTGCAGGTATTGTTCTATCCTTTTACCTTTTAATCCATATTTTATTAAATGTAATACTTTTAATAATACTGTTAATAGGATCATATCTAAACTTAACCATGATTCATTTCTTTGCGGTTAAAATTGAGGATATGTGAGATGAACATGTCAATTTAGAAACATTTTAAAGCTTATTATGTGGTATCATTTTTTGAATTTTAATCAGTTTTTGGAAAGGTAAAAAGTTATGTAGATTTCTTTGGATAATTTGTTTCGCATTGTAAGTGGGAAAGGCAAATTGGTAATGCCAAGTCAGACAGATTAACTGAATAGCTGAGAAAAAAATGAAATCTCTTTTTAAAAAATTGGAGGCAATTGTGACTACCACTTAAAGGCTAAGAAAACAAAATATAAACTAGGTTAACAATTAATGTTTTTATTTTTATTTTTCCAGCAACTGTCTAAAGGCAATACAGTACCGGACACATCTTTGACCACCTACTTTAATATGTTTTGAATTTGTATTATTTAGTAATACATTAAGTACTTTTTTGCAAATCCCAATTCTAAAGCTGATCTCATTAAACAATCCAATGTGTGAAGATGGCTAAAATTTAACTCTATTTCATAAATTTACTGTAGTTGGTTGCTGTACATTTTGTACAAAGCACACCACTATAGGCGTTCATTGGAAGGAATCAACAGGAGTGATAACCTTTGACATGTGCACAGGTTACTGAAGGTATTAAAAGTGAATATAAAACTGAACTGAATCAATTTACTTTTTCAGCTCATTGCTCTCTGAAGAGAGAAATACTTATTATTATTTGAGCTGTTTGCAAGCACCAGGACTGGGACCAAAACTCTGAGAACCTGCTAATCATGTTTAATAAAATTGTATTCATTTTTTTAAGTATCAAATTGAAAGAGAAAAAGCTATTAAACTCAGTTATGCGAAAGTGTAATTAGTGGGTTGCCTAAGTTTTGGTTTAGTCCCAGCCCAGTTGTTGGAATAAAAAAGTAAATTAGCTGAAACAATTCTTGGACATCTCACAGTGAAAAAGGCAACCATGACCTTTTTCTTGAATTTTGCAAGTACATGGAACGTAATGAAGTCACAAAAACATTTAATCGAATAATTGTTGCAACAGCTCAAGGATTCAGGGGGCGAAAAGCCTCTTGCAGTAAACCGTTTCCAGAATTAGAAAGAAATAACCCTGATAAAAAATGTAGAATTTCGAATGTGTTGGTTAGGAGCACTGCAAATCTATGACTGAGAGGACACATTATTAAGTACACTTACCTAACAACGAGTTGCTCCCTCTTTTGCCCTCAGCCTGAATTTGTCAGGGCATGGGTTCAAACAATGTGTCGACAGTTTGTCACAGGGATGCCACCAACTCCATTGCTTGCCATAGTTGTTCACTAATTGGATGGTGGAGGATCCCTACTCTGTAGAGCTCGTTCCATCTCATTCCCATAGATGTTCGATTTAGAAGCCTTGGCTTCTGTCATCAACACGCTGTCATTGACCACAGGACAATGTTGTTGTTTTTTTGAGTGGTGGACTATTCATGATACACCGGCGATGTGCTTGCCATGCTTTTTTCCGAGATACTAATACTGGCAACGGCTACGAACTTTCTTTTAGATCCTTCAACCTGCCCATTCTACTTCTGAATTGCATATAAAAGCAACTCCCTAGGTACCTGCCTAGCTGCTCTGTAGAGCATAGCAGACTGAGCATGCGATGCTGTCAATGACGCTGATGCTGTCTAATTCATGGAAAATAAACATTCCAATACAAAACTCCTTCACTGTAGCTATAAATACAATAAAGGTATGATAACTTTCAAGGTATAATAAATTGCTGTGAATGACTCTGCATAAATGTGTAGTGTGTGTTTAATTAATGTGGTGTTTTATAAAATGTGATTTTAAAAAATCAAGTAATTGCAGGAAAAATACAATTTCATGTGTATCTTTCCACTGCAGCCTCCACAGAAGTTCCCCACAGAATTTATTGTGTGTATGTAAAGGTTAGAAAGATTGGACGGTAACAATTTCCATTTCTTCTCACCCACAAGGTTGCCATGGCGCCACTGCATCCTAAAACATAGAATCTAACTCTGTCCATCAACAGAGATGTCAGAGGCAATGCTTTGTGTGGAGACAAAATTATCCTTAATAGAAACCTCATTGCGGGTGCCGAAGCGAGGATTCCATGCCGATACCTCCAATTGATTTGGATCGACCATGTGCAATCCGAGATTAGACAGTGCATAGAGATTCAAGCCCCCAAGCCCAACAGTGAGCCAGGCAGTGAAGAGCGGAGTAACAAACGCAGGCAAAATCAGACAAGACTGGAAGAAGCAGGTGTGACGGGAAGCTCTGAAAACTAGGCCAGTACATTACATCATAATCAATGCGTGGCAGATGGGTATTGCTAATGACTTTTGTGCTTCTGCAGTGTAGTCAGGTCCAGCAGAAAGAAACATGACTACACCTGAGGTTCTGTTCACTGTTTTAACAGCCTGTGCCCATACCAGCACTTCTTTCTCAAGTATAGTGTTTGAATGTGTTTTCTTCTTTGTATTTTTTTTCCGGGAATAAGTGTCCTTGAAGCAAAAGTAACTATGCGTCCTTTTTTGTAAGTATGCATGGAAAACGGCACCTAAGGCATAGTCAGATGCATTTGTGAAAATGATGACACGCAAAGCAGGGTTGATCAGGCTGTCTGAGCATCGGTATCAACGTGTTCTTTGGCAAGCAGGATGCCCTCTGGGGTAAAGGCATACCCTGTAAAGCAGGGAGCAATTCTCCAATGCAAGGAGTTAAAGATTTTCACAACTGAAGAAACTTAAGCAGTTGCAGCAATCCTTACATCAGCACATCAGTAGCTGGCACTGTTTATTTCCTCAGACGGTATCTCTCACAGATTATTTATGGCTGGTGATGACATCACGGTCCTTCATTCACTATACAAAAGCATATCCTACTGCCAGTAGAGAGTTGGAAGCATCTAGGTGTAGAACAGGATTGGGAGGAGTCAGTGCAGATGGCAAGACTGCCTTCCCGTAGATGTGTAACTATGGCCTCCTGAATAGAGGAAGAATGTCAGTTAACGATCAGTTAAATAGAATAGTCGGTTTGGTGGATGACTGAATATTTACATGCCACAAAGAATGCTTCCAGATAAAAAATGGTTACATTGCTACATACACTAAATTGCTACATTTGTACTGGTGGCTTTTGTACAATGCTGCACCGAGCATCTCTACTGAGGAGAAAGCATTGCAGGGAACCGTTGTGGGGTAGTTCCATCTGGTGCCTAAAGTTCGAGCTTTTTGAACACGGCCTGTTGTAATTGCATGCTCCATTGCAGATTCAGTTTGTGTAGCCGTTGTTATTGTCTTGTCTTGTGTCAGGTACTGTTCCAGCAACAGTCTGTCATCCATTTCTGGACAAGAAACCTTCCCAACTAAGCCCTTTTCATTCCAGGTCTGCCTTCTGCTATTCTCATTTACAGTGCCCAAAAACTAAAATGCCATTTGATGTGGATGAAATGTTTTCTGTACCTTTTTTTTTTTTTAAAGACATTATCATTTTAATCCCTGTAAGACCAACACCATCTCTTGTATTGCCTGACAGCTTTGATACCTTTCATAAATAGGCTTATTCATTATTTCATGAGCCATATGCCTGTTTATCCTTGAGAGCCAGGGTTATTTTCAGACCCTAGTTCACATAAGCTCTGGAAATTGAAAGTATCTCCCTAGTAAAAAAACTGCAGACAGAGCTCTTTTCCTGATCCATCCGTTTTCCTTTTTTAATTTAAAAAAACGAATGCTGGGCATTTACACAGTACCCAGGGAGGGCAATTTGATTTTGTAAAATACTGAACTGCGAAAATATGGAGTCTTGTATGTAATACAAACTAACTGGGTGAATCCTATTAATTATTGATTCCAATTGCAGCAAAACCATCACCAAATTTAAAAAAGAGTTAACAATGATAAGGAACTGAAGACAGACACAAAAAACAATAGATTAGACTCGAGTAAATAAAGAGAATGCTGCAAGACTGGGGTTTTACTTTATTGAACTAAAGAGCTGAAAAGAGTAACTTTTAGGTTAGTCTAAAAGAGTAAAAGAGCAACTTC
>JAOVYW010073636.1:645-19669 GCA_025775045.1 Hiodon tergisus
GGACCAGTACCAGACGTGAGGAGCTGCATTTCGGACCTGTACCTGGGGTGAGGGGCGTGTCATCAGCAGTCGTTAAGCAGCCGAGCCCTCAGCTCTTTCACTCGGGGGCTCTCCTTCACGCTCCCCACGTCGATGTTGTACACGGTGGTCTGCAGGAACGTGTAGACGCCGCTCAGTGCCTCGTCATATGGCAGGCCAAGCACAAAGTGTGCTTTGAAGAGCTCGTCAAAGGCCCCCAGCGAGCAGTTCGCCTGGCAAGGCAGCAGGTGGTGCTCTAGCCCAATGTAGAAGCTCAAGATCTGGTCCCGGTGCTCGCCCACGGCTACCAAATATGGCTGATGCTGGCCACCAGTGGCACTTGGACGCCATGCTGGATTGGGGCTGACCTGAGTGCAAGAGCACGCAACACAAAGAACACAAAGAAAAAGGCTGCAAAATATACATTGTTGCTTAACACTCAGAATATAAAATTGTCGTTAATAAGACACATTAAAGGTGTGATCCTGCTGCAAGATTGCTATCTGGGCAGTAATCTATCTCACTGGACAAGAGAACTAGCTGGTTTATCGCCTAGAAGCTGTGAGCACAATACCCACAAAACCACTGTTTAGGGTACCTTCTGAAATTGGACGACACGATCGACTGCTTCACGGGCGCTTATTTTGGCTGACCTCCTTCCTCCTGGTGGCGGAGGCAGAAGGTGGACCAACAGCAGAAATGATGCCATGTCACTGTCCCAGCCTATAGGACGACAGAAAACCCAGTAGGTCAACAGAACCGGTCAAACCAACAACCCAACGCAGGTGCACAAAGGACGAACCAGAGGCCCGCAGGTGAAACTCACCCTTTAAGTCGAGTGGGTCCTGTTCAGCACACCTGAGCAGGTGACTGAGGTCGGTGGACTGTGTGATTGATCGAGCCTCCTTGATAACCTTTGCCTTGAAGACGTTATCCCAGTTCTCCAGCAGTTTACAGGAGGTCTCCAGCCCAAACAACAGAGTGAAGTCCTGATTCACCTGCAGGGTAGAGGAACAGAGTCTGGGCTCAAGAGGAAGAAACATTTTAGTATCAAAATTAGTATAAATCTGCAGTCTGTCTATAAACAACTACTTGGCGTGTCCTCGTGTGGATAGGAGCTATGAACTAAATTCTGTAGCCTGTCGGTCAACATTTGGTACACTCACCAAGCCCTTGGTGTCCAGGAGCCTGGGAAAGGTGGAGAGAACAGTGCCCGATCTCTGCGGGTCGTGGACCAGCTGCTGGCGGAATTGGAAGGTCTCCCTCATCTTGATGAAGATCTGCTCTCTGTCAGTGCACTGGGCCAGGTAGGAGATGGCCTCCTGGCACCTGTCACCTTGCAGCTGCTCTCCCAGGTGTGTCCGTCGCTCCACGCTGGGGCCCCGTCGCTCTACGGTCCGCGGCACCCCCCGGCTCTCTGTACTGCGCTGCACGCCCCCGCCCCGGTGAAACTTGTTCCTCTGGACAGTCTTCAGCCGCCAGGCCAGATACCCGGTGCCACTTTTACCGTCGTAGAAGTGCTCCTGCCACCCAGAAGCAACAAAGCGCCTCACTTTAACAACGGATGCAGAGAGGCAGGAACATTAATGTAGACGAAACTCAGTGTCGCACTATATGCACAGACGTGCATATAAACATAAATGTGTATAGTTTAAAAAGGGAAATATTGCGGGCCTTATAAGTTGCTCTGTAAGAGCATCTGCTAAACGGCAGACACTTACATAGCCTTTCTGAGAGAACGGGTCCTTGAGGGAAGGGAAGAGTGTGATAATTCCCAAAGCGTACAGTTCGCGCACGTTCTTGGGTGGCGTTTTTCTGAGAAAGACCAACACAGAAATATGCACAAGGTGAGCAGTAATTATTACACATTGTACGCTGCATTGAATTCCTATTTGTGCACCAATTCAGACCAGCTTTTAAGCCACAGATGTCATTCTATAAGAAGTTCACAGGCAGTATGCTTTGGATTACCCCTGGGTCTCAGTCATGTGGGCGACCAGCATGTTGATCAGGTGCCTCCTAGTGACGTCTGTCAGTGTCCCCTTGGCCCGGTATTCCTCCATGATGCGATCGCCCTCCGGCCTTCTGGCTAGAACTGCCTGCACCAACTGGACAAAAATGATGCAAGATGGAATTGGCGTTACCGGCGGTGTAGATAGCAACCCGCATTGTGTGATGGGGAAAAAACAGAGCTGCGAGACTACCGGCAAACATAGTATTCAGGAAAAAATTAATGACCTCTTTGGCCTCCACAGCCATGCCGTCCACTTCGGGAGATGTCCGGGTTCTTTTGGCTGGGGGGTGCGTCTCTACACTGGAGGGGCCGCAGTCACTGACTGATGGGGGTATGGGACTCTGGGGGACCACAAGGCTCCCTGGGGAGGTCAAGACACATGCTTAGCGCTCAGAAAAACTTCCTAAGAAATTATTGTGCGAGATTACAACAAAGCAATGACAGGACGTCAACCAGACTGGTGAAAATGTGACTTAGCCTGAAACGCTCGAGTTGGACCGCAGTAAAAACCCACTTACGGCCACTGTCGCCTTTAAAGCTAAAACAAGACGCCAGCTTTGGATCAAACATGGCAGGGAATTCCTCGGTTCCTGTGTCAAATGTGTTCAGGTCCAGGTCTTTCGAGAAGTCGACACTGTTTCCACCTTTAAAAAACAGAACATGTAAAAACTGCATCAAGTATCTATGCACTCGGTAAGACGTTTATGAATAAATACTTTTGGCCCCCTGAGTAGCTCAGACAGACTGCAGTCCGAGCCCTGTGAGATACTATTAGCTGGAAATTATTATTTGATTTCAGGTCTCGTCATTAGCTGACTGTGCCCGGGAGAGCACAGAGGTGCACAACGCTTGATGTTCTTCATCTGGAACATAAAAGTTAACGTGTGAATTCTCATGTGGACTTGTATGAAATGTGTCATGTACAGAAAGATGTTTACAGGGGCTTTTTACAACAAAGTCCTGGCTGAACCACATAAACGTGCCACACCTGCAGCGACAAAACACCCTGGGAATGCCGAATACAGACCCGGTCTGTCCACCTGAGAAAGAGCAGAGCCCTCTTGTGGCGGAGATGGAAACTGCATGGTCTTCCGACAGGCATCACAGAAGGGTGGCTCGGTTTCGGCACTTTTCCCACAGACCGCACAGAAAATGTCAATCTAGAGAGAGCAGAGAGGATGAACTAAGGATAAGAGGGTGGGGAGTGAGGAGGCTAGAGTTTTTTTTTTCGTGAAGAATGCTGTACAAAAAGTGTCAATCCCAAAACATTTAATACCGTTAAATTGAAGCAGAGTACAAGGGAGGAATGACATGTAGGGTGCCCACACACACCGGGACGAATGACACTCCTTTCACAGGTAATTAACCAATAACAGAACAGTGAGACAAGGAAGCTCCACACCACAGTGGTCCATGCCGCCATGTTCATTCCTCCAAGTAGAAAATCACAGCATGTCCTTTCAGTTCAGTCCAATAGCTGTATGACTAGAGTAAGACTCAACTGAAACTTGTGCATGCCAATAAAAATCTTATGTATTATTATTTTCTTTAAGTTGGCTTCAGCCTTCCAGTTTTATAGCTTATATTTTCAGTTATGTAAGGGTAAAATGTGTGACTATTCTCATTCCACATTTGGGTCATTTAGCAGACACGTTATCCAGAGTGACGTACACATGGTTTTCATTAAGGGGTCACTAACCTTCACATCTATTTCAGCATCCTCTTCTTTAATCACAGTATCCACCAGGCCGGAGTTCTCACAGGATTCTGTGGGGAGAGAATGGTTGAGCGTTGGCAAAGAGGTGAAACAGTCTGTTAGGACATCATCTCCTAGCACATGGTGGACCATCCCATGGACAGACACAATGCGGTTTTACCAGAAGATCAGAACCAGTAGCACCTTTTAAAACAAGTAGCATGTCAACAAGACTCCATAGATTCCGAAGAATCATGAACTTCTAACTGAAGTTTGGACATTTCTACCTGCTTTAGATAGCTCCTAAGAGCGCATTAAGGTTCCCTGTAGGAGACATTAATAGGGAGCAAACAGGAGCCTGATACGAATATGTCTGATATGGACTCGGGTGAAGACAACAGTGATGCACTTTGTGGAAGCAAGCAGGCACTTGCACATCCACTTAAAGTAGAAGTTTACAAAGATCTGCTTCAACGCATCACGGGGGACGTTACCTTTGTGCCCATGTTAAGAGATTTAAAATTCAGACCATCCATTTAATAGTACACTCATAGCCAAATCAATCAGAAGATGGCATGTATAAAAATCAGCGTACATAGAACTAACGAACGACGGTGTGGTTATACAACTGATAGTCTTGTTCGCCCACACAGTAACGGTTTGGCTAACAGAGCTTACAATAGTGGTAATTGTCACTCGTACCGTCCATCTGACTTTATTTCGAAAATAAATGTGACATGCAAGCTAGCTAAAGAAACTAACAGAAAACCGCTGCTACTGACGTATATCTGACCACAACAAGACAAAAAGTGTGGAGGGTAACTAAACAGATAGTTGCACGTTGAAAAAACTCGAGGACACTGTTCATTCTAGGACTGGGCAGGGTGTTTGCTAAGTATACCAAACTAGCGAGAAGAGGTCTAATGTACATAAACAACAGTGCGTGCGCAGTCATTTCTCAAACAGTAGCTGGCTAACTAACTCGACAATCCACTGTTCTGGTATGGATAACTTTCCATTTAACAAAACTTAAATACAGTAACGCACAGCTCTTTGAAACATTAGCTACCTGCACAGTTGATCCTGGTTTCTCTCTCTGCCTGCAACGTTAGCACTCGCTCCGACTGCTGCAGTTTTATTTTAAGATTGGCAATTTCTTTGTCGTTTTGTGCTAAAATGGACTGAAAATCGACGAAGCTGTCTTCGTAGAGTCGTGTTATTTCGCATACTGCATTTCGAACCAATATCTCCATAACAGAGGCAAGCTGATTCTGAAACGCTACCACAGCATCTGCCATTGTGTTACAGCTTGTTGAGTTGCTTCTTCAGTTGTGCTTAATGGCGCCGTGAAATATTCCTCCATCGCCACCTTCCTGCCGGAGTATGAACTGTTGTAGTTAGAAAATAAAAAAAACACTTAGACCCACAGATAATTTCGATTAGGAAGAAGTCGAAATTCGGTCATCTAAGGAATAAGGACATCTGCGTAAACGTGCCTAAATAATGTATCACTATTTTCAAAAATATACGTTAAGGTAACTTTGGATAAACGCCCTTGAAGCTAACGTACAGAAAAATAGATGTTACGTCAATTGTGGTCCTTGCGTAGCCTGCAGAACTGACAATGTGTCGCACGGGGATTTAACCTATTTAATACTTGAGATCAGAGCGTCAATTGAGAAAATATCAGAGGGAGCATGGATAAAACTAATATCGGAACAGCATCTAATTAAGCTTTTGGAATATGCTGGTGTTGTTATTGTTGGTACAACCATGGGAGAGGGCAATAAAACAACGTAAATAAATGTAATCATTTATTTAAAGTTTCCCACACATTCAAAATGTAACACATCCTCACACATTTGTTAATATTATAACAATGTGTGATAAAATTCAGTATTTAATTAAATGACTCAAAAGTGCATTGAAAATAACTGTGATTTATGTCGTATTTGGCACACCATAGTATGGCCACCATCATATAGGCCCACTGTTTGTTATAAGAACGACTAGAGAGGCCATCCTCAGTCATGTCGATGGGAATAAATAGCATCATGGAACCTCGGATAATGATTCTGTCATTTGATTCTTCCGTTTCAAATCCATTTAATATCATTAGTCGATTGTGACCAGGAGAGTACAGTGCTGTGCACAGTAGGCAGAGGGCCAATGGCATCTGGACTTACTCCTGGGTCTTGAAGATCCAGGTTTTATAGGACATCCACTGCCAAATAATTAGTATGATCCCAGAGATCTAAAGGTCTTAATTTAGTTTGCTGTGTAAACTCTGTTTTGATTATTAAAGGTATTGTAACAGGGATGGAGGGCAGCACCAATGGTGGCTCGCCATCCCCGAAAGGGCTGCTGGGAAGCCCGGCTGCTCATTTGTAAACCTGTAAATAGCGTGTTCGATGTTTTGTTATTGCTAAATGTGTGGTTCGTTTAAGTTGTTGTTATTTCTGTGATAACCTGTGATAGTTGTGTTAAAGTTTAGAACCCTCACCATGGATGGGTTTATGTGTGCTGGTGAGGGCTCTCTGTGATTTTCTGAATGTTCACTAGTTCTTTCCACTGCCAGTTCTGCCTTTGTCAAGGCAGTCGTAAGTGCATTCCTGTTAAAACGTTGTCGGTCTCGTGCTTGAAACCGCGCAGAGAAGTAGCTCTCCCGAAAAACGCTACAGTATCAAAGTAAATTGAAGTATCATTTACTATTCCAAGTAAAAACGTAGTGCTGAATGAATTTATTCAGTGTAATATTTATTCATGTAACATTAACCTGTAAAACAACTTTAACCTCTAACGTAGACTACTCCATTTGAGTAACAAGGCCTTTGTACTCAGGTTTCAAGGTAATGTCAAGCTAGGCTAAATGATTAATGCGGCCCAGTCAAAACAGCCACCCACTCAAGCTAGCAGCATCAGTCAACAGGGCTGCCATCCAAAACTGAAAAAGTCAAGCGTCTTATCTGACAAGCCTCTAACAGATCCTATTAAAAGTTATAGTACCAGTAATGGCAATTTAGAGTTGATAAGTAGCCTGGAGGTTCTATCACGTAGGAGAAGATGTCCAGACAGGAGATGTCTGACCGATGCCTAGGGCCATTGATCCAGTGTGTAGAAGGGAAACTGAAGGGGCACGAGGGAAGATGGTTCACTCTTAATTTATCTGTATAATATATATATATATATATATATATATATACACACACATGCACATATACACACACATGCACATATACACACACACACACCTTTCCAAAAACTTTATTTCTGCCAGGTGTGGTGGGGAGGTAAGGAAGTCAGACCAAGTCCTAGTAACCTTCAAGCCACCCGTTTCTTTTACACTCTGCAGGCTACACAGATCAAGAAGTTCAGCATAGAGCTTCGATTGGGCCTGATATTTCAAGGCCGACCTAAACTGAGCCCGTTGAAATGAAGCCCGAGCCCAATGCAGCCCAAGCCCGTTCAAGTGAAGGCTACCGGTCATCGCAACTCCAGTTAACCAATGTCCTCCTCAAGGGCTCCGCCAGCTCGCAGGCACCCAGAAAGCAGGAGAGGCTCATTAGTGACGAGCCAAGAGAGACCTCACCAGTTGTGTGTCTCCACTGTGTTCTCTTGGTCACAATTGACAAATGTCAAATTTGAACCAGCAAACTCCAGCTCACAGGACTAATCTAGTCTCAGGCGAGTGCCTCTACAGACTGAGCCACCATACATTGTCAGTTTTTACTGATTTCTGCACTCAAACAGAAAGGGAACCGATACTAAAAACAACACAATGTAAACTTTCATATTAAAAGTAGTTTTATTTATAATATGCAAAGTATTTTATAGAACACCAACAAGACAAATAAAAGAGTACAATTTTGAGTTAATCCTGATATTTTCTGCATCAACATGTCACAAACATCTCCTGCATACAAATAAAGAATATATGCATCTTCATGAGTTTAAAGGAAATGTATTCCATGCTATAACTGAAAAATAAATCCAAGTTTTAATAACACATTTTTGGAAAATGTTTTAGTCAGACATTAGACTCATCTAAAACATTTTACAAAACGGAAAGTAAACAAAACAAAAAAATTTCAGTGAAAGTGCCAAGAAGAGGAGACCAGAACTTTGCCCCCTACAGGGCACTCAGAGGTAGCTTTCTTAGGCAGAGGTGGTCGCATTAACAGACGCAGACATCGGGAACAAGGCCTTACGTTTCGACTGGGAAGAACTACGGAATGCTCAAAGACCCAGAGAAGCCTTCAGCAAGGAGGCCATATCCTCAGGAACACGTCCCTCGTCACCTGGGAGAGGTAGAGAAGTGTAACAAGAGTGACACACGTTTCCTGTATGGCTTGTAACAGGAGTGAGGTGTTCCCTGTAGGGCATATTACTGGAGGGATGATTTCCCTGTAAGGTGTGTAACAGGAGTGACGCATTCCCTGTATGGCAAGTAACAGAATTGACATGTTCCCTGTATGGCATGTCACTGGAGGGATGTGTTCCCCGTATGGTGTGTATGAGGAGTCACATTAAACTAGAAAGACAGAGCAGAGCTTACCCTCCTCTGCAGCAGTCATGTCCTGCTCTAGTTTGAGCTTCTTCTGGCTGACCTGTAGCATGCAGTCCTCAATGGAGTCCTGGCTGATCAGTTTGATCACCTGTACGGTCCTGTGATGGACGAAACACTGGACTCTTAGACACAGACACAGACACACACACCCCTCAATCCCCTGGCGGGCTCCCCTCACCTGGTCTGACCAACCCTGTGGCAGCGGTCCTCTGCCTGCTTGTCATTATAGGGGTTGCAGTCGATGTCATGCAGGATAACCACGTTAGCTGTGGTCAGGTTTATACCCAACCCACCAGCCCGTGTGGACAGGAGGAACACAAAGATCTCTGGCTCTGTGTTGAACTGGTCAATCAGGACCATTCTGGAGACCAATCAAAAGAAGGATGATGGAGAGAGACACAAATACTTGAGTTTGGCCTCAAAATCTATTGAACTGTTGATCAGAGCATACTCTCCGTTCCCAATGGACATATACAACTGCACATCCATTTTAAAATACAATAACTTAAAAGCTAGAATTACAAATGTTTAAACAGCTGTCATAGAGGAAGTCGACTTACCTTAGTGATTGAGAATAATGAAATGGGTTGAGTAGGTTTTTAATCCAGGAAAGTGGTGGCCATTTTAGATAGGAATTTATGTGGGGACACTATATAAAATCGCCTCATTTTGTGTTAGAGGGAGATTAATGATGATTGTTTTAAACAGTTTTCTGGTGTCACCCTGGGCGATTCATTGTGGCTACATCTACACCTGACTCCTACTGTATTCCATGCCATGACCACCCGGTTACAAGGACAGAGGGGGAAAGAGATGGGAAACCAGTGGTCCCTAATCTTGGTTAGGTATATGGCTATCCACCTTAACATCAATAGAAGCCTAAAATGGATTTGATTCAATGGGAATAACTTAAGGGCCAGAGTTAAAACACAACTTGCGCGTGACTCACCTGTCTGGAATGGGAGTGGAGCCGTCTAACCGCACATAACGGTGACTCAGGTGCTGCAGTAGGACCTCCACGATGTCCAGCATCATGGTGAACTGGCTGAAGAGCACCACCCGATCTCCCTAGGGGTGAGACAGTGGTTACCAGGAGTCCGCAAGACAACAAGGACTAAGCAGCTTTCAGAAGTATCAAATTTCCACTGGTCACATTAGACCCCTCAACACACCAAGCAGCACCCCCACCTTGTCCTTGATTGTACCCAGCAGCTGTGAGAGCACATGGAATTTGCCTGAGTCCAGCAGCTGATCCTGGGTCAGCTGGAAACCCTGAAGGCTGGGGTACAGCTGGCACAACTGGTGTAGCTCAAAGTCCGACATCACCTCCATGTCCTCCTGGATCAGTGCCGGGTCGGCGTCATGGTGTGTCGGCTCCTGTCATGGGAAAAAAATCATTAATCCAGAAGGGACTATCACAGACAATACCTAAATGTTTTTCAAAAAGGCCGCCACCATACTATTACCCAAAATGGGAGTATAGCAAGGACCCGAGAATAAGGTGGTTTTGGGGACAGGACAGACCTTGAGCAGCAGCCGACTCATGGCGGCCAGCCGCTCGCTGGTGTAACACTGGCGGTGGAGCAGGGGGTGGTTTGCCATCTTCCTCAGTTGCATCATCGCGTTGCAGAGCTCCTTCTCTGAATTGTTGGGAGAACATTTCACATTTAGCAGGTTTGAGACTTCAGAAAATCCACTGAAGCAAAACAGGCATCTGGCAGTCAGGCGTGGTTATACACTTTCAGCCCCACCTACATTTCCAGAAAGATCAGCCGTCTAATCATTCCGGTCTTAAGTGAAATCCTGGTGGTCTCATGCAAAGGACACCCTTGCCTGCCTGCTCCCACATGCCTGCCCTGGCTTTCCCCCCCAGACGTACTCTCTCCACTGGCGGACCTCTTGAGCTTCTCCTGCAGGGCACAGTAGAGGTGCCTCTGGTTCTCGGTCATGACACACCACTCCAGCTTCTCCTCCTTTGCTGGCAGCTGCTTCAACACCTGGAGCGTAGAGACTGGTTGAGGGCTGAACAAAAACCCAAAGCTCAGAAGAGATGAAGTCTCCGGGCCCAATCGCAGCACCACCTTGTCGTACCTCACTCTTCACTCGTCTCAGGATGAAGGGCTTCATGATGAGTTTGGCCTGAGCGATCCGGTCTCTCTCAAAGCAACTCTGCTCTTCAGATGATTTCTGACAAAACAAATACAAAAAAACATTTAATCAGCGATAATGAGTACGTGTGCAGCACTCTTTCCACGAGCTTTACCAGTATATGGGGAGGAAGCAGTCAGATAAACACAGACGGTGACAGACACAGACCTGGACTTGTTTCCCCATGTAATGCACCAAACTGAAAGATGTCTACATCACCAGGGAGAAGTCATTACTTGTAGGTTGTTATACCCATAAGTAAAGCACTCCACCTCAATTGTTACGGTACAAATTGGGGGGGGGGGGGTTCCACTGAACAGTTAATTTGGAGGTCCCATTTCCCTAGGGACAAAAAGACACATGCACACACACCCCACCACCCCCACCATGGAGAATGCCAGCACCCCAATATCCCCCACCATGGAGAACATCTTGGAGATCTGTGAGGTGCTGCTGGAGAACATGGAGGGCATGATGAAGTTGAGGAGGGACATGAACTCCAGGAGGTTGTTCTGCAGAGGTGTGCCGGTGAGGAGGAGTCTGTGCTTGGCCTGTGAGGGAACGAGAGAGCACAATGTTCAAATATATCTTCTGTCTCAAGGTTTCCAAATAGCTCATGCAGTACTGGGTGCCACCATAATGCACTGACATTGATGGCCATGAGGTGGCGGTAGCGGAGCGAGTTCATGTTTTTCAGCATGTGGCCCTCATCGAACACGGCGTTCTGAAGCTTCAGCTTCCGGAACAGACTGCGGTCGTTCGCATTTCCAATCGCCAGGTTGTACCTGGGCAGGTGAAGATTTCAGTCAAATACACCCCTGTGCAGTGCACATCAACATGTTTACATATGCATTAATATTCATTTGGTCTACATCCATGAAAGCAAGAAAAATGAATAATAAAAGGTTTTAAGTTCAAAGTCTAGCACAGATGAACCCCGCTCAGTCACATTCATCTCCTGGACAAACGCAAACCAACCAAACCAAACCAATTACAACAAATAAAGGTTCCCTCTCCCAAATAATAATGCTACAAAAATAGTTTTAGTACCAGGAAGACACTAGGTGGCGATAGAGCAACGCAAAACTTCGGATCCGAGCGATGGGGAAAGCACTTACGTTGTGAGGATGATGTTGAAATCCACCTGTCCATTGAGAATATCGTATCTCAGGTACCTGCGGTCCTCTACAGAGCCTAAACATACACCATGGGCTCATTAAATTTTGCAAAACAACTTTGAAATACCTAACATCACATCAAAAAACTAGCAGTACTGAAAAAATTACAGAATCAAGTACCAACATCTGCAATAGTCTATAAACTGGATCATCCAATGTAATTTAACAGGACATGAACAGTCAGGGGAGAATTCGATGTTCCCAGAGTCCCACACTCAGGGACAAAGTGGCACTCACAGTTCTCACTCACCGTAGTAGACCAGCACTTTCAGACTAGGACACCAAAGCTTCAGCTCCCGGATCCAGTTATCTAAACAGCGGGAGTCAGACTTTTAACGATTACATTATCACTGTTAACTCAAAGCACCTTTAAATAAAAAAACACCGCCCCAGGGACCTAAGGGGTGTTACCCAGCGTGGAAGAGGGTACGGTGATGAGATGGGGGCCGTGGATTCCTTCCTGGTACAGGCTGGCCAGAAAGGAGATGACCTGGACTGTCTTCCCCAAGCCCTGCAGAGTACAGAGGAGGTTTTGGAGGACAGCGACAGGAACAACTCTGGTACCCGAGTGTCTTACGTTAACATCTCAGTCCTGAATCTCCTGAGGAGATTAAGGCTAAATCTGACCCAAGTAGAGAAGATCATTTAGGGGTACAGACAAAGTTAACCTAGGGGAGTAAAACACAATGGGGTCTTAACGGACATCAGGGAACGGACATCTTTTTATGCAAAGAATTATGCTCAGGGAAAAGGCTTCACAGCCTAGCAGTTGAGGGTCAGATTGGGGCTGACCTAATATGATACACATATTAAAAGGACTTCCACACATATTAAACGACGGCAGAAATGACAGCGATCTGTAGCAGAATTCTAACAAGGGGTCCATAGTGGCAGGTGGAGGTCTGAGATCTTGGGGCAGGGGGCATTCTGGACTCATTCCTTTGCTCAAATGAAAAGCAACAAACAGAAAACACCTGATAGAGAACAATACAACCTCTTGAACAATACCATACTTCCTCCAGCTTTAACCACTGAATATTCTGAACTAATATTAAAACTCAAATATCATTCAAGCAATTTTTTGTTTGCATGATAAGAAGAAAATCGTTTTTTTTGTTTTTTTTAAAGGTATAGGCACCCAGTTTCAACTAAACCAGCATCGCCACTAACAGCTTGAAGTTTACCCTCCTTATCCTGTTTCGCCTGATTGTTGAAAGATCAGGTTAATAAGTTGCTTGTGGTTTGAACAGCTATGAACGATCACCATGGCTTTCTAGCTTCCAAAGGAATAAATAAAAGGTTAAAAAAAAAAATGCTACTAAAAAGCCACCAGGAGCAGTGAATGAGCTCATAATAGATTCACTGTACATCAGGTTCTTGACGCAGTCAGAAACAGTATTGGCAACAAATATGGCGGCAGTTTGTTCATTCAACACAAAGATAATTATCATTTCAACGTATTGCTCAACTTCTGTTTTTGTTGCTGTAACGGTTTAAACGGGGGGCCTTTTTGAACCATCTGAGGATCAAGGTGGACCGCATGTCAAGTCAGATACCAGCCATGGTTTGAATTTTTTTAAAACTCAAACTGTAAAATACCCAGACACTATCAGGTCAGTTCAGACACACACAAACAGATACAGTTTTGAGCGCTTATCTTACCATCTCGTCAGCCAAGATTCCACTCAATTTGCTCTTGTGCAGCAGAACCAACCAGTTCAGTCCAATAAGCTGGTATGGTTTCAACTGGAGCCTAAAAATTTGACCAAAAAAAGGGAGAGTTTTGCACCCTAGAGCAGCTGAAAACAGGGGAAGAGGGAAAGCAGAACACCCTGGTGTGACAGAGAACACAAATAGGGATTCGGCAAATGCACGCAGGTGGGGAGAGGAATGCCCAGCTCACCTGCTGTTGAGAACAGCGGGCTGTTTCAGGGAGCCAGTGCGCCTCTCGATGACTGACGCAACGTCCTTGGCCATCTTTTGGGTGATCTTCTCGCACTTCTTCATCAGTCCCAGGACAACTTCGCGCTCTTTCAGCACGACCCTGCACCCCCAAAGCAGGTCCTCAGAGAGACCGTTACCCTTGTGGAGTATCTCCTTCTGTGGGGGACCAGAGGGCACAAAACACATGCCTATCATTGCAGAGTTTCTGTCCCACTAGGAATAGCGGCACTACAAGGGGAGATCAGAAGAAACCCCAACACAGAACAGAAGGCGGCTGGCTCTCTAGGGCCCTACAGAACCTATCAAGGTCCCACTAAATTGTGTGGGCACATGATACAAACGCAGAGTGTAGATTTAGTCTTAAAATTGCCTCAAACATTTAACATGCTACCAAAAATGTGCAAAGAATTTGATATTAGTTTCAAAAGAAACATCTGTGAGCCAAACTGCTCACAATAGTATGAATTTGTATTCGTTTTTATGGCTTAGTTTAAAAAAAATAATAAAAAAAAAATAAATAAAAAAACACGTGACGGGATCAAAAGGAAGCACGTTGTTTAATTCCACATTTAAAAAGCGACTCACATATTTGTGACAACAAAAAAGAAACAATTATACATAGCTTCTCTTCCAATCACAGCAGATCGTCAATTTGTAAAATATTAAGTTTAAAATATAAGTTTTACATTCATTTTGCTAGTAATTTAAATATGCTCAGAATTTATCCTGTATCTGTTGATCCTCTATCTGTGCAGTGAGCAGTGACGTCCCCCATGCAGCCTGTTGACACAGGTGGCAGGTCTGCGGTCAGCACCCAGAAGCGCAAACACTAGGCAAACGTGGGCCAATCTGGGCGGCACGTGTCTGACGAGGAGACGCTGTTCATTGCTCTCGCACCGATGCAGGCATCAGATTGGCGTGTACTCCCCAAACACAGGTCATTACGCAAGTCAAAATTCGTTTATTTAAAAAATACAAACTGATTTAAATATGGAAAAACTAAAAATTGTATTTTCAGCAACAAAAGTTTTAGTTTTTGCTAAAAGTAAAAACAATCCTGTGTGATGTAATAATTGTGCAGAATGCCATCAAGTTGGGGCTAACTGACATAGACATACAGGATAAGACAAGTAGAGACAGGTCATGTTCAGACAGCTGCCAGGATGCAAGGAAGAAAGCAGGCAAAACCACTCATAACAGTCTGAACCTGCGCCTATCCTCCCCTCTACAGAGGGAGAGATCCACAGAGATAGCTCCACGGGGCATCCGTCTCACTGCAAGCAGCAGTTGTTTGCCGCACTCAGCCCAGACCATGACCCCACTGCCGTAAAGAAACGGGCACAAAGTGATGCTGTCAGTCCATTTGCTCTGACCTGTCCTAGCTCTGAGCCCCCTCAGTGTGTGGGGGGTGGGGGGGCTGTGTGTGCCAAACTACTGGCGTAGTCTGAAAGTGTCGGACAAGCCTGGGGCACATTTCAGACCGCTCCACAGTGCTGCATGTAGTGCAAGAAAACCAGAGCGACAGAAACTGAAAAAAGACCAGACTTACCCTTCTGCCACAGAGTGTCTGGTGTCCCACAGAAACTCACGGCACAGAGCCCACAGGGGGACTTTGTCATCCTCCCAGCCCAAAGGGCTGCAGTGGGGAGTAACGCCAAGCAGGCAGGATTCCACCCACATGCGGCCCAGGACACGAGAGAAACGTGGACATGCCAATACAACAAAGAAATAAGAAAAAACCCTTATCTATTTTTCCCTCTGCCTTCTCCATAGCCCAGCAGGGGACACCTGTTCTGCAAACCTCTTGGTCTCAGTCGCCTGCCAGCCCTCAAGAACACCTCCAAGGTCCTGCTTCTATGATACACCCTCTCCCTTCTCCTGTAGGCACTAACATACAGCTCCTCTCCCTGCTATCAATCTGAGTGAAAGTCTAAGCAGCCAATCATATGGGCTACTCCCCATGGCCATCGTCCCACAATCAGTCACATGACCCAATTTGGAATGTCATTGGCTCAGAGGGTTGGCATGGGAACCTAATAAGGCTAAGGCCACCCATTGCTCAGTCCCAGGAGACTTACCTGAGCAGAACACACCTATACCTTGAGAAAGAGTGTCAGCAAATCTGTGTGCCCAGGAAAAAAAAAAAAAACACAAAGGGGGAGAATAGAAGAGGGAGAGCCTTCCTGGAGGAGAGGAAGGAGGTGAACAAGAGTAGGAGAGCGGAGTGCCCTACCAGGTCCTGCCAGGTGTCGAATGGTCGGAGCGCCACAATCTTCTGGGCCTTTTTCAACGAGCATGCCGTCATGAGCGTCAGTTCGTCCACCGAGGCCTCTTGGAAGAACCCCAGAACCCGAGATCGCAGCTGCATGTCCGGCCCGTCCGAGTCAGAGTCCAAATCAGAGTCAGAGGACGCCCCCTCAAATTCACTGCTGAGGCTTGGCTCGGAGTCCTCGGAGCCGCTGTCCAGGCCACCCGCTGCCTGCCGCTTCCTCTTCGCTGCCGAACTGGTAGCGCTGCGTGGTTTCACCGCTGCCAGAGGAGGATGTGTGACAGGGGTCACCAACCACCCAGAGAGGCTGGGCGCAGCAGTTTTGTGCGTTCCAACTTTTTTCCCGGACTTCACGCCTCTGTGCGACTCTGCAGATTTAGGATTCCTTCCTTTGGCTTCTGGGGAGTTTGACTGCTCAGCTGCAGCAAAATAACATCAGAATAAGTAATTTACAGAGTCTATAATAACAACACAGTGTTCAGAGCTTCCTAGGAAAATAACTCCACTGTGCCTGAGGTAAGTCTGTCTCCAGGACAAGCTGTACAAAGCCATGGCTTTGGGTGCACGGGGTTAAAACGGATTGGCAAATGTGGCAAGTGGTGGAACTGGACTCATGACTAAAAAAGGGACCACGGCATTAAAATGGAGTTAGCAGTTTTGCATAAGTGCTTCAAAATTACATATCATGTGGCTGATGTAGGTAATTTTACTTTTTCTTTTAAAAGTATTTTAAAATACTTTGTACAACCTTTTGAGGTCAACTGATTTTTCTAATTCATCATCGTTTCAGTGTTTCATTGATCTCTGGGATTAACTTTTCCAACCATGACAAGCATTCATTTACCTACTACTCTAACCTTTGAGCATAAATTTGGAGAAAGTGTAAAAGCAAAGCGGCAGATGTTACATTAAAGTCATTGAAAGATTGCATTAAATACATCCATACCTCACATCATGCAGACGCAGTTTAATGCATGTAAATCACCAGCACAATACCATGCATTCACATATAGTAATGAAGGAAGTAATTCCTTAATTGGTTTCCACCGTGAGAATCAAAACGATTAAGTGTTCAAGTAAGTGAAAAAGCCTCAATAATACCATGCCCACCCTACACTACAGTGGATTGAGCTGGGTCGAATGGGGCATCTAAGACTATTGGACTAGAACTAGCTTGTCCAGGTTCCACTGGAGGAAAGGACAGAATCCCAACTCTGGAACAGGGCTCAATATGTACAGTTGAAATGCAGCAGTCGAACAGTTTATACCATAATTATAATCTGGAAAAACGTATTTTCAGACAAATGGTCGATTAAGTGGCCCACTGCACATAATGTGTACCGAGATATTTAGTAAAATAATTTCATAATCGAGTTACCTTTAGTAAAACTAATAGCATACCAGAAATTATTATTATTTACTTTCAAAAGATACTTTAAAAGTACTTCCACAACATTTCAATCATTGAGCCCATGGGAAAATGTTCCTCATCTCTTCCCCTGCAAACAGAGACCAAGTAGACCCTATTCCCACATACAGTTTTTGTTTACAAAGAAAACAGACCATCATGACATTTTTAAAATAACAGAAGGTTTACGGCAATAAGAGAACCCGTTTCACCCCATTAATGTGCAACGCCCTGGTGATTAAACTGCCGTTGAGGTTGGTCCCCAGACAAGCAGCAGCTTGTCAATGGATTGTTCTTTTTAACCTTATTAATGCAACGATAAAACCTTCCCAAGAAATACTGCCAGATTGACTAACGGGGGTCCAGATATCATCTCAATGGGCTCAGTCACGCATTGTACCGTTTTATTTAAAAACAAGTGGGTCCAAACAAGCTGTTGTGCAATTTCAAAATTACAAGCCCCATTTAACCTGAAAGAAACTGTGGTGTGTATATCAAATACACATTTACTTGCTGGAAACATCAGGTTAAACAGCCTCCAGAGAGACGTACAAAAACACAGTGAAGGGTACATACAGCCATACGCTGTTCCCCGACCTGCCCCCAGTTAAGGGGTGGGGACAGGCATGCGGTCAAACAGCCAGATGAGGACACGGAAAATCGCTCACCTGATTCTGAAAACATGTGCAGAACTTCTGAAGCATCATCCAAACACCAGTTGTGTTCCCGAAGCACGGCCCTGAGTTCCTGTCGGGAGGGTTGAGAACCACAGGAAACTGAAACTGATGAGAGTTAAAGCGCACCTTTTCAGTCCTCGACTTTTGAAACACAGATCATTGGTCAAGCCCAGATAATTCAGAGATTAAAGCCTTCATGGGTTGCACGTTTCAAGTGCTAAATGCTTTGACATCATTATTGCCCTTTGTTGCTGTATATGGTGATGGCAATTTGGATACTAGTCATCACTGTATCTCTACAATTAGACTTCTACCCGTTGGCACAGAATGCTGGCTGTGAAAGTTTACATTTGCCAAATAAAAAACAATTTTCACAAATTTTATTTGACATATGTATCGACAAAGGTTTTGGCAGGAGTCACCTTGATGGACTCACCTTCTTGTCCAGACCGGGAAACTTCCTCTGCAGACTTCCGACCATGGCATTCACCTCTTCCCAGACTGGCTCCTCCTCTTCCTTTTCCGAGTCAACTCTCTGATCGGCAAATTGTAGATTTTAAAAAACGTCAAAGTAGTTTTGCTTCACTCCAGGCACATACCCACAAATCTTTGCATTTCAGGGGGAGAAACTTACGCCAGATGGTGACACCTTGCGCCTCCTCTTATTGGGTGGAACCACTAGTTCATCCTGTGAGATGTCACTAAGCTTGCCAGAATTCCGCATCTGGGCCAAAGCTGGACCGACAGCAGAATCACAACAGATCGTTACATAAAACCAAAAAAATTCCAAAAATGTAAAGCTCACACATATGCTATATGGACAAACGTATTGGGACACACCTCTTAATCATTCAATTCAGGGGTTTCATTCAGTACCATTTCCACAGGTGTATAAAATCAAGCACCTAGCCATGCAGTCTGCCTTTACAAACATTTGTTAAAGAATGGGTCGTTCTAAAGAGCTCACTGAATTCGAGCTTAGTACTATAATAGGATGCCACCGTTGCAACAAGTCAGTTTGTGAAATATCTTCCCTCCTAGATATTCCACGATCAACTGTAAGTGGTATTATTGCAAAGTGGAAGCATTTAGGAACCACAGTAAC
>JAOVYW010073637.1:0-16676 GCA_025775045.1 Hiodon tergisus
TATAATGGGAAGGGGAAGCCCTGGTCCCTCAGTGTATTGTCGGTTTTCTTGCTCCGTGTGCGTGTGCGTGTGCATGTGTAAAACATTAAAGCTTCCCCCTTTTCTTTCTTCCTCTCCACACCGCAGCCTAGTATCTTCCATTCGAAGCAAGAAGTCCAATGCATTCCCCCGTCCCTCCATGGCTTTGAGAGGTAATATATACTGGACCGACACAATAGCTTAATTCTATTAAATTAGCGTGCTATTAAATTATATGGTTATATGGCAACCCTTTTCAAGAGAATAGTGTGCTGACTTCTACAATTAAAGATATTAATCCTCTGGAACGAGTGTGATTATTCTCAAACAATCAGGACGCCACAGTCCTGATAGCCGGTAATTGCAAAAAGAGGAATTTATTTTCTAAAGAAAGCAAGGCTTCTGGCAAGGGATTAATATAGCACCTAGAAGAGGGTTTGTGTGGGCTGAGCAAAAATCAATACCTTGAAGTTTAAATTGAGCAAAGCAGAAAATTAACGTTAGCTGGAGAAATCCAATTTTATCACAGGCGATTTTTCAATATATACTGAATACATTATCCATGTCATTTAAAAACAAAAACAAAAAAAAACAACAGACATTGGAGAGTGTATAAGCTGAGAAGATTTCAGTGTTTGGACTTATCAGCCTTTTTTTGGAGTAATTCCACTGGTCAGTTTTTCGGCTACCGGCACTGGGGAACCAGGCTGTTGGGGACTTGGCACTTTTCATCAAAAAATGAATCGCTATGATTCTATAAGCATGGGTCACGGCTTCAACCGTCATGTAGCTGGGTTTAGTATATCACGTCTGGATCCAAAATAGTTTTTTATTGTTTCATTATTTTATTTTATTTAGGGTGGATGATGATTAGAGATGAGCAGAATCGACTGTTCTATTGTTCCGCTGTGCTGGGAACGGAACTTCTTTATTTAGAGAATTGTAATCTGGTCGACACAAGAACACAAGACGCAGCGTTTAAGATTCATAATTAGAACCGATAATCAGCTGACTGTTTGTTAAAGGGAAACGCCACATATGGATTTTAGCTTAAAAAAAAAGAAATTCGGTATCACTCTCATTGCGGTCACGCCAGTTTCCCCTGGTGTTTGGGGGTGGGAAGGGGTACGTGGAGGATTGAGTAAATGAGAACGATGGCTGCTGTCCAGTTATGGCTTGCTCGCTGGTGACAGAGACTGGGGTCCTGGGATCTTTTTTTACATCCCTTCCAACAGTAGCCCAATCAATAAAAACCTGGCCTGTAGCTCCTTTCTTTTGTTAAGCAAATGGTTTTCTAATCATATTGAAATCCAATCCCTGTCTTTGTTTGACAGGTGTATATATTGATGGAGCATTTCCTGAAAAACGTAATTATCACTAATGTCAGGACATAATGTACGTTACCCTTTTCTTGGGTTCTTGGCTAATTAAAGGCATTGTTATTCAATCCACACCGGAGTTTTTCTCAGGATTGCCTCTACATGTCAAGGTAGGTTTTTACGTTTTTTAAACCCCAAGTCTTGTATACGGTCTTTAATGATTTTTTATTTTTTTTATTTTTACTGAAACTAAAAATTAACATCCGTACTCCTTAAACTGAAAGATATTAATGAAATCTGATTTATGAGAACAAAGATGTGGCTAGCAGCCATCCTGAATTGAAGCGTTAATACGCTGTGGATTATAAACCCAAACAGGACGGTTGGACGTTGCCAAGGTCAGCGTTAAGAACAAAGGTGTTTGCCAGCTGGAGACAACAAACAGCTGAACACATTTTAGATTACAGATGATGGAGAGAGGCGGATAATGGAGTCAATCTTCGAGCTCTTTGTGGGCTTGAACTCTTTCTGTTGCCCGTCACCTCTGTAGGAAATGATGTGCAGAATCATTTCAGGAACAAAAATGCAGACTGCCCCGTTTTTGTGGTCCTGTTTTGTACCATTCGTTACTAAACCAAGGAAAGAACATGTGTCAGTCTTTCTGCTATGAGCCGTTCCTGTGTGGCCCTATGTCCAACAAAAATCTTTTTTTCTTAATTGTTCAACTCAAATGGTAAGAAGATGCCCTTTAAATGTTGTGTACACGAGTAAAGTTTTACACCTCGTTTAAGTCTAACGAGCGCCCTTCAGGACTGTTTAATATACACTCCGTAGCAGAGCAGTTTTCTCTGAGCGAGACAGGTTTATGCAGATTCCTCCAACGCGCTACTTCTGTGTCGAAAAAGCGATAACATCTCATTATAAGAGTGACATTTAATTTATTTCAAATGTCTTCTATATGAAAATTGGGGGAAATCTATTACAGAGTGCTCTAAAAACAAGTTACCGGTGTTGATATATTTATTTTTGGTACCAAAATGAAGTGGAATAGGTCTCAAGGTTTTTTCCCCCCCCCCATTTGATTGTGGTTAATATGGAAATCATCAGCCCTTCCTGCTCACCAAGTGTGTTCTATTCAGGCTGATAAAAGATAATTGCCTTTTGTAAGGGCCAGAATAAACATGTGAAAAACCCTCATGTGTTGCTTTTAATCCCTTCCCCCTTTTCCTTTAGGTTTGGTTCCAGACTGTTCTGGGTGTTTATTTTTGCTTTAGTGATATCATTATCATATGGTATCAACAATACCATAAGTCTCTTCCAGACACTGTTATGTTATGTAATGTTATTTCTGTCCTGTACATACAAGTGCGCCTGTCAGAGAGAGCAAATCTAGGTATGGGTGAAGTTTTATCATATTATTTAAGTTTTTAGAAATGGGTCACTTGGTCCCCAGGCATCTTTGTTCTCTTTAACAGTTTAATTTCAACCCTATTTTATTTCTTTATATGTAAATGCATGGCAAGTATACCCTTCAGGCCACGCTCAGAGCTGATGCTGGAAGCCCTGGAGCCGTTTTTTGTTTTGCGATGTTGACGGCTCAAGAAACGCTGTATATCTAAACACAAAACACGAACCGAGAATCCAATGTCTGCGATGAAGAGATTTCTCGTTCTGTTTATTTTCATAAACCCGCTGCATGTTCCGAAAATATTCCTGAAGTAAGTGTCGGATGTTCTACTTTCCTTTGGGGAAGTGCACATTCAGTAAAGTATCACGCTCATTTGAAGAAGTGTGTGGCACTAAAGTTGTTAAAATAACATATGCCGCTTATTCAGACAAGGTACGGTTCTACAGGTTGTTCCAGACAAACTGCCATTGCCCGCCTATTCTTTGTGTTTTAAAGGCATTTCAATGTACTTCACAAATATTAAACGATTTATGATGCTCATTTTTAGGTTACTATTTTAATTTTTTCAAGTGAGCTATATTAATTTGTGTCCCACGGATATTCTAAATGAGATTTAATTATTTAACATTAGAAACGGTCTCTAAAACCATTTAGCCACGTAGCATACAGACTCCGCCTGCCTTCTTTTAATGGCCGGGTCTGTGCTGAGGGTGGTGCCCAAGCCCTGGCAACCACAGACTTCTTTCCTCTAACCCTAACCCAATTCAGGCGTTCTACTTCAACAGTAAGTTGAGGAACTGCACTCGGACGGTGGGAATTCAGGCCTATTGGTTTGCTTGGAGCTAAATGGTCACGGCGAATCTTGAGTGAAACAATAAGCTGTTGCGCGGTGCACGGCCATTGTTGTGATATCTGTTTAAATGCATTTACAGGTGACGAGAGATTAATATAGTCAGATTAGTTGGTTGTATGTAGACCACATCACTGAGACATTGAACATTTTAGTCTTGGCCCATTTAATTATTCCCGTTACCGGGGACTGATTTTTAATTTTTTAATTTTTTTGTTTGTTGAATACACTACACGTACACACCTACCATTCAACTTGATAGGGGCAAATTTACACATCAATGTGGAGTGTCCTTGCTGTAATGTTCCACAAGGCTAGAGTGAACGAGCCTGCTTCGCAGATGCTTGCTAATAAATGGGCTTGTTTGTCTAAAACCCTTAACAACTGAGACGGATGGCTCAGCTGAAACAATTTCAGTTACAAACGGCTAATTAATAAGCAGCACGCGGCGACAGAGAGGCTAATTAACCTCTGCAGACAGTGTGGGAGTAAGGAGGTAAAAAAGAAGAGGTATTACAGGTTGTCACGAAGATCCGTTTTGATCTGACCCCCCCCCCCCCCCCCCCCACGTGACGTCCCCTTTTTCCTGCCTGACCGTTACTCTCTCTTCTGAAGTTGCCTACCGGTCATTTAAGGGGTGTGGTGTTTGTGTGTTCCTTCACGCTGCGTTTATCATGTGGAGGTTTAACAGACCGCATCCTACGACTGCCTGAGGAAAAGCAAGACGGCCTTTCTGTTTCCGCGTTAGCCTTTGGCTGTGAGAATAGGACGGACGCTCAGAGACCCAGCTGCCTGGAGAAGGCGGAACCTGGGCATCCTGGCAGCCTACCCAGGGGTCCTAACCGCGCCGCTGTCCCAGGGCACGGGCAACACGCTTTTGTTGCGGTTCTTGGTTCTTTAGTACCTTCTGTTCTCATTGTTTCTGTTCTTTTACGTGTCGAATTTTTTGAGTGGTTTTGATGAGAATGCTGCAGCTTAAAAGTCCAGTAGAGCAGTCCCTGGGGGTGTGGGTTGAGGAAGATTTTGGGGCATATGTTCCTATCCTGACGAAATGTAGATGGGTATACCAACACCAGGCTTTTTACGTAACGTTACCATAATGTACAACTTCCTACTGAAGGTTTCGATTATGATGATTAGTGGGATGTTTTTGTTTTTGTTTTTGTTTTTGAGGTATTAACCTTTTTCCATTTAGCTTTTGAAATGGATCGCGCCATCTGCTACAGTACAATACGGGAAACTCGTATTTTAGGATGAATTGTTTAATTCTGATAAATGGCTTGCATCTTCATTCTGCCGTTGCGTCCACCGGCACTGCGGGAAGGGCGTAGATGGAGGATTAAGTGCAGCTGCCAACGCATGCCTTTAAGTCTTATTTAGTCTCCAAACAAAAAGGTTTAGTCCACCTTTCTCCTTATCACATTCTTAACACCGAATCAATAGGCATTTCAAATGAGAACTAAGCCGGGTGAGAGTACTGGTATCGGGTCGGTGATACGTGGAGAGAGTGCTGGCTGGGAATGGCCCAGACCTGTCCGTCCAAACTGTAGTTTACTGGGGGAGCGCAGTGGTGTAGGTCGGGCTGGGCTTTTCCATGTGCCCCCTGGCCGGCGGTACTGATGAGTGAGACCGCCAGATCACTCGGAGTCGCCAGATCAGGCTGTTTCACGCGCAATTGGGAAAACTGTGCTGGTGCAGATATTTTGGGGATAGCTTTGGGTTTTAAAAAAATAAAATAAGCATTTAAATACATGAAATGTTAACCATTTTTAAGCATTTGGGAATGTGTATGTCGCAGGGGTTTCTGCCAAGAGAACCAACAATTCTAGAAGGTTGTTCCGTGAATCATTCCCAGTGCACTGCCACAAATCTGTCGACGCGTTTTTTCAATAATCAGTCGATACTGCCGGGCTTCATAGCCCATTTCCGACCCCCTATCTGATCCCGACGCACACGCACCAGGAGCCCTGTAGCGAATCATGGGTGTCTGTAATTTCAACCCGTAGCTTGTGTTCAGTGTTCAGAATCGGAAAAGGCAAGTAGGCATAGTACAGGAATATATATAGAAATCATTGATTTGAATGATTATTAACGCCCAAGTAAATTCTGCCAGGTTTTCCTCTGACAAAATTTAGTGGCTCCCTGTGTAGTTGCTGGCTGGATGTTACGCAATGTAACAATATTAGCTTTGACAGAAGTTTCCTTTTCATGGGCATCGGTTATGAGTGCAGATAAACGAATCACAGAGAAAGTCTCCCCAGGAAGACTCTGGTTTCTGATCTGATTGGTGTCACATTAGCGACCAGTTTTAGCTGCATGATCATATACTTTTCTATAGGGTAATGTCATTTTGTTTTCGATTGGGCTATTTTTGGGATGGGATTTTTAGTGTGATTGGGATTGAAACGACTCTGGCACCCCTTCTCAAAGGTGACTGTGATTGGAGGGAACTGGTTGTCCTCCCTCGTCGTCTTGGTGTGTGGGGTGGCAGGTTTCAGAGCGACCAGCCGAGCGCAATTAATGTTTCCAAATTAGGGAGCAACTTTAGAGACGGGGGGAAAAAAAGTGATTAAATCTTGCCACTCTTATTTGACGTTTTGTTTCCTTCATTCCAAATGTTTTTTTTGCAGTGTAAATGTTTTAGGCAAATAAATATTTCCTTGAAAAGATGGATGGGAAGGTTGACGCTTTTTTCCCTTGAATTTTCTACCTGAATAAACCTATTCAGTTTATTTAGGATTCCGTTTGAGCCCATTTACTGTTTAAATCTGTCATTTTTTTCGCCCCTTCTCTCACGCTTGTCCTTTCGGTCAGCAGCAAGGTCGGAGTCACTGCTGGAGAACAGTTCTTTGTGCGTGTTCCTCCACCCGAGTCAGAACCGGCTGGGGCGGATGATGCCATCTGGCCTCGGTGCAGCAGGGCCTCGTGGCGGGAGAGCAAAGGCGAGTGCCCAGTCGGGGCGAGGGGGAGGGGGAGGCGGGGACGGGACGGGGGCAGTCACAGGGATCGGCGCATGCCATGAACTGCATCTGTCCTCGGGATCCTCGGGCTTTTCCGTTAGCGCCGAGTGACGTTCCAGTTCCTCCGTCCCATTCCAGCTTTCCGCACTGCTTGTCAAAGTTTCATTCTCGAAAGGATTTTTGTGCAATCGTTTAGATGATCTGGCTTTTTGTTCCTACTTACCAATTTGCTTTGATACAAATTGCAAACCCCTGTGTGCTTGCTGAAGTTAAAAAGACAAACCATACGCTGTATTTGCAGTTGATCAGGTTTGATATATATACCCCGTCACGTTGTGTTTGGAGCCTGAAAGAGCAGAACCATTAACTCCAGCTGCTGTTGATTCAACAGGATTTAAAAAATGAAAATAAAACACTTAATTTGCCAAATGGTTTCATGCAAACCACAGTGGAATTGTCATGCTAAAACTCCACGTTAGTCAGAATAGTCGTTGTGTAGGGCTAATCAGGCTCATGTAATCATGTAATGCTTTTGGGGGAGTTCTGTTCCTGTGCACCTGTGACATGGAAGCTTTGGTTCCTTTCCGTTGCCTTTCAGCGTCTTAACAGCGTTTAAGCAAGTCTCATGCCACTCCATGTTGAATTCCTTCCCTGACTCATCATGCATGGCTTGCATGGAAAGCCAATGGAGCGCGGGGCCTGGGATCTGTCTGCAAGACTGTGCAAGGTACTGGATTGCATGGAAAGGTCACGTGACTGTTCATTCTGAAGGACGTTCTTTTAGAGAGGGGATGAAGCTGAGTAACAGGACGAGCTCCGACGTCGGCAGAAACCCCTGTGGTTGGCATTGAGTCGACTATGTGGGGAGGTAAGGGAAAATCCAGAGCAGCAAAAAGTCCTGGGACGGAGAATGGGGGGAGGATTATTTCGCTGGAATAATGCCTAATTACACCCGCGGTAACGTGTCGCGTTAAAGTAGTCCCGCGGCCCGACGGCTATTAAAGTAAAGAAGAGGAACTGGTGCTGGCTGGTGGCGAAGTGTCGCGGATAGAAGGGCATCTGTCACCAAGCAACCCAGAACCACAGCAGTTCGTCTCACTCGTGTAGTGGCACCCGTCACTGTGTGGGAGAGCTCACGTTTAGGCTGCGGCGGACTGGCTAAACCAGCTTTGTTCTGACCGGGTGACGTTTGACTTTTCATCGGCTTTACGAGGTGATGTGTGTATGTTTTCCCTGTTGACTGGCGTCCGGCAGACCGTTTCCTCCGCCTCTAATTTCACCGCGGCCTGAAACGCCGTGCGCCGCCTCCATGTCAGGTGACAAGTTAGATTTCGGATCCCCGCCACTCCCACTGAAGAACAATAAAAGGTTACTGGGTACAGAGCCAGAGGTGTAGCAATTAAACCGAACACTTGGGCAGTTTGTTCATTAATCGCGTTCCTGTGCAGAATAATGTTTCCCCTGAAATACCAGGAAAACTCTTTGCCTACTGGCGCTGATTAAATAATGCATGATCTCAATGGGAGTGCGCGTCTCGCGCATCTCCTGCCGTCTCTGTGAATTCTCGCTGTTTTGATAAATATGATTTTTACAACTAAATGCCAGATGCTGCTGGTCTCGTTCTGCTGCACCATATGGGGCTGAGGACATTTTTATTAGTGAATGGGACAAGGCACTTCAGCTTAAAAAATAAATTAAACGCCCGTTCACAACCCGGGTCACTGTGCTTCAGAATGTAGTCCCACCTGTCAACCTTTACGTCTGGGATCCCTAAACGCAGTGATTCCCCACATGTAATGCTTAGTGCACAGTACTCCCACCACCGTTAAGTTGGTATTATTACGGGCTGGTCTCTCAGTGTGGAGTGTGTATAACAGCCTCTGGGTTTTCATTGTCCTCTGTAAGGTCGCTGCTTGGTCGTTTCTTAGTCTGTCCATCAGGTTAATGCAAGCGCTGACAAATCTGTACTGTGCGGATGACGTCGGCTCATTCTTTCAACGTACCACGACTGAACGTGGCGGGTTAGATGGGTCAGAGAGAGGTTGTCGATGAATACAGCAAAAATTTCGTTTTTACAGGAGATGATGTGCGGATGAGCCAGCCCTGAAAAGGACTGAAATTTAATGAGATGAAAGTTCAACAGCGGCCATGCTGGGACTGAAGGAGAGAAGCATTTATAGGTGTGATACTTGTGTGTGATACTTTTTACAGTGTGAGGGTCATCGATATAATGCATGCAAGAGTCAGGCAGCCGTGTCACATAGGATAGAATCGTATATGTTTCATCTGAGACCAAGGCTCGCTTTGAAACGGCATGCCCTGTATGTAAAACGGATCAGGATACGCTGCTGGATAAGATCTTTACACAAAGGAATTTGTTCATCTCATCAATCAGGCGATTCTGTGTTTGTGGATGAATGGCTGTGGTGAGTAGCGGGTGATTGACCGATTTGCTTCCCCTCGAACGCTCGTGAGGTACACAGTCTGAGGGTGGTGAATAACGGATGCCGTCCCGCGGATACCATGCCAGGAGAAGTGCCCACGTGTGGTCGCGGAAACTTTACGTCAATCATTTATTCAGCGTTTGGAAATTCAATGTTAAACTTAAACGCATGTCGGAGGTGTACGCTTTTGTATCTTCTAGGTAAAAATATAGGGTCTTCCAGGGTCCAGCTTTTCTTGTTTCCGTCTTGTTCCTTAACAGCTAAGATGTTTGTTGCCGACTGTGCTGTCGAAATCAGGTTAGGAAAGGCAGGTGTTCAGTGAGACTAGTTCCAGTCCAAACCAATACTCGGAACAAGGTTGTATTTTAATGAGAGGAAGTCTCAATTAAAAAATCTGGGAGATCTCTCACGCCATATGTGCGAGTGAGTAAGCGTTCAGCTGTGCCAGTCCTGCGACCAAATGCTTGCTCGCGTTGCTATCGGCGCTAACGCCGGAGCAATTAACGTCGCTCAGCGGCGCGCGGCTCCCGCACGCATGCGGCCGGCTTTCGCCGTCCAGATGTCGGCCAGGGCTGCGAACATGTGCAGCCCAATGTCGCGGCGCTGCCTGGGCCCAGAAACAGCACGGGCCGCTGCGGCCGCCAGAGTTCGTCCTGTGGCGCTTGTGTTGTTTTGTGGAGGAACCACTTACTGTCCCATCTGGATCCGTGTAATTGTTTTGAGTTGAATCATTTGTCATTGACTTCCGCACTAACCAACCCCCTTTATAATATAACCAGCCATTTAGCGTTCCCCATTTCCATATCTGGAAATGACGAATAGTTACAAGTCACCTGTGTAATTAGGGACACCTTGGCTGAGGGTGGCTCCTGGGACTGCTCCCGTTGACGGGACCGTCCTGTATGCACCGGCTCTAGCGATTTAAGGGTGTCGGAACGGAGCGCGGTTTTACAAAAGTCCGAGACCGTTGGATTGCTGGGAGGAAGAGGCGTTGTAGTCTGTTGCTCGAGCGATTCAGTGTATGACCTCAGTCTTCTGTTGGGTGTCATGCGGGTTTCATGGGTAAATATAACAAAAAGGTCATGAGTAAATTACTAAGCAGGACCCAAACACATTTGCCTGGTATGTGTTCACCAGTCACCTGTGATGTTTACAAAAATAAATATACTTGACTCGGGACACAGGCTAGAGCGTTCCTGTTGGGACAGTGTCTCTTGGGGTTGTAAGATGAATTGAATGAAACCAAACGGGTCGATGCTAAACAGAATTAAGCACACCGTTTGTGCTCACATCTGTAAAAAGCCCAGGTGGTAATTTTTTCATCTTTTTCTTCCGGAGTTAGCGGTTTAACTTGGGGGAATTCTCATTTTTTGGTTGAGTGTTTTCAGTGTATTCGACATGATCCGTTTCATGGGTTTGGAATAGAAACGCAGAGTAATACGTTTAGCCTTGATACCTGTTACTGTTAGGACCATTAGGAGACTGCAGAGAACGCACTCAAGGAGTAGCCTTCAGAGTTGATCCTACAGAACAGAAATCTTACCCCACAGGGGAACCAGGGGAAACGGTTTACGTTTTAGTTCAGAGGCTTGAAATTAGCCATGGGAACTTGGAACATTTAGATGGATTTATTGACATTCATTCCCCGGGTCAAAGGTCAACTCCAATCCATTTAACAGTTTGCATACCATTATCGCAAACAGGAAGCGGCGTCCTGCTGTCAGAGAGGGAGAGTGGAGACTGTGGAGAGATTCACGCCTTGTGGAATGTCAAGGAACTCCCCTTGTTATCTCGCAACAAAAATAATACATCAAACCGCTAGGGTATCGGTCGAGAGATGGGGAAACAGAGGTAAAAAGTCTGAAGTTTATCGTTTTTGATTTGGTTTATATTGAGAAGGAATGAGACTGGAAATGTGCATTAACAGAACGGAATGTCACATTGCCGAACGCAGACACCAGTCCTCTTAAACGACAAACGATCACCGTGTGATCACGGGTTGTTGAATTGTTATGTGGTTTGCTATAAGATTGTTTTCTGGGGAGTCTGCAGCCTCTTGTGGAGCAGAGGCTCGTGTGTCTTCTGCAATGAGCAGTTTTGCTGGATGACTCATTATGGAGAAGGATTCATGTCCTATTGTTGGGGGGGGGGGAGTCCGCAGTACATATAATTTGCACGGGATTCAACTTTTTAATGTACATGTTGCTGTGCAGACCAAACTGTGTATTACAGTTATGATGGCAGACATTAGACTTGTGTTAGCAGGATTGTTTTACCATTTAAAGGTGTGTTCCAGAGCACCTGTGATTTCGTTTTGACTGGCGGGGCAGGGTGGGAGGAGAGATGGGGCACCGGGGTAAATATCACCCAACCCCGGATAGGCAGATCCTGGCAATGGAACCAGGCTGGCATTACTGTTGCCTTCCCGCTGTCAGCAGGAGCGGGCCGAACCCCAGTGTGTATATCGGCACCGTATGGGACGTGCACTTCGGTCACTCTTAAGGATATCCCTCCTCTCTTTGAAAAGATAGATCCTTAGTCAAACGATAAATGCAAAGCTATACTTTAATGTCAGCTTTCAGCTGCACTCACTGAGCAGTCCTAGAACGCATTCCCGTTCAAGCAGAGGATCTACATGCGTTGAAGCTATTTGTGCGGCCTAGGGTAATCTGGGTTTTGTTTAGCATTATCGATTTCTGTTACGTTTTTCATTTGTTTCTTTTATTATTTGAAGTGACAGGATGCACCCGGTGCTACTCCCCCCCGCTAATCATTGAGCCGTGGCTCTATGGTGACAAAATTACCTCTACCAACCCTCCACAAACAACCTCCTCCCATTACGCCTCGCAAACACAGCACAATTTCTTCATGAACACAAAATGTTATTTGCCCCATAAGGCAACATAATTAGATTTTTTTTTTTTTCCTTTCCCATTTTTTTCTTCTTTTTTTTCTGCAAATGGAAACTTTTATCGGAGAACAGAAGGGATAGTGAGGTTATTTTGTACGCAAACTGTTTTCCCCCCCACCAAAGGGGGGATTGACTTGTGATGAGCTGCGGAGGAAAGAGAGAGATGTGGGGACGCGAAAGAGCTGGAAACGTAGACCGCGACCGTGCTATGACCATGACATTGGGCCTTCACCCGCTCCCACTCCACCTGCGGACACCTCGCCCGCTTCGGAGACCGTGGCTCAGCTCGTCACCCGTGGCAACTCGGAGCAGAAAGGACAGATGTAGCCGCAGACTGTTTTATTCATGACATCCTGTGTTCCATCAAGCCATGGGAATGAGCCGGAGGCCAGCCATAAGAAACCAGATGAAAGGCTACGCAAACTACATCCAAATCTCTTACCTTGAGAGACAATTAAGTCAAGCAGATGTTCCTGCCCCCCCCCCACCAAATGTATGGACACCTTGGACCATCATGACTTAAGGCAATTCAGATTTAATCATTCTACCAGTGAGCCCAAATTATCTGCAGTGTTATTAAACTGGATATTCTGCAAGATGGGGTGGGGGGGAAAAACGACGTTTTGAAAGCCTGATTATTGTTAACAATACGGTAAGGGCGTGATTATTGTTAACAATACGGTAAGGGCGTGATTAAGTTTGAATGCTGTGGTGCACTGCAGAGCACTGAGCATGAATAACAAAGTGTGGGGCAGGTTTTCACCAGGATAAACAAGTCAATTCAAGTCAGCCGCACGCTCTGTACCACAGCAGATCCACTGCTGGAAAGGGTTACTCCTTGCTGATCACACACACACTGCTTGGGGGTTCTTTAAATTTTAAGGAATTGAATGAACAGGTAGCCAGATATAATTCTGCCAATCCCTGTGTAACAATACTATATAACAAACTTTGTTTTTATGCGACTGTTGTGGACCAATGGAGTGATATATTTGGGAGGTGGTATTCTTACTCTGAACTTGTGGGATAAGAATAAACTTGATGGGGGGCGGCTGATTGTTGTTATAAATAACGGTGCTGGGATGAGAGCCTAGCGATGATGCGGTACCCCCACTGTGAAACTCCAGTCTCCAGCATCCAATGGGAAATTACCTGGGCGGAGTTAAAGCCAGCCGGCCCTGAGGACTGCAGTTCCCCCGCCCCCCCGCTGTAGCTGAATCCCTGGGGGATCGAGCCTGTTTAGGCCACTGGTCCTCCTCTGCTCGGGGGGGGAGCTTGCTGGTTTGCTCAGTCTGCCATCGCTCCTCAGTGTTTATCCCTGCTTTACAGTGACAGACCATGATTCTGAGAGTAACCGCTGGGGAAACTGAGAAAAAGGCTGTCCCCAGACGTGCAGCTGTCAGAGAACCAGACACCTGCCTGAACTCAACAAACGGGGGCCCTCGCAATGGAACCCCCTGCTGTGACGGTGATTCTGCCTGACGCTTTCCCGACTGGTGCACGGGCTCGATGGGGTGACTTCGCCTGAGGGCCTGAGTGTGGGCGCTGATGTCTGTCCGGCTCTGGAGAAGCGCGCGGGCGCTGATGTCTGCCCGGCTCTCGACATGAGCGCGGGTGATGGCTGTGGCGAGCCAAGCACAAGCTGGGAACAAGAAAAGTTGGGCCAAGTTCATCACAGGAGTGCGGTCACAGGTCACGTCTGGTCTGCTGAATGCACAGCCACCTGTGTGGAGGGTTTGCTGTAGACCAATGGGAAATGAGCTTTTTTTCTTTTCCTTTTTGAATGTCCACCAATGTCAATGCGCTAAGAATACAACGCGCAGCTATGACTACCTCGGGTGTTAGTGCTAGATGGTAACCGCTGTCGGTGAAGTTTTCAATAATTTTTAGTCTTGATTTTCGGGTGTAGGAGGGAGCGATGGTGTGCCTTTCGCATGGCTACTCAAAATCTATAACACAGGACGGGCTAATTGCGCCAATAATTCCCATTGACTAAACGTGTTCAGGATGTCTCTGACGGGCGTATGGCGCGCATGGGTCCCGAGTTACTGCCGTGGGTGAGAGAGCGAAGAAAGGGGGAGAGGCTGCAATTGGGTTGGTCCTGCAGTAAGAACGTCTCGTGTCAACTTGCTGAATAACACAGATGGCATCTGTTGGTGGGCTAGGGTGCCGCGATTATTAAATGGATTGGTTTTAAACTCTGAGCTCATCCTTCCTGTTTTTCTCGAGTGTAGTGGGGGGGGGGGGGTGAAAGAAAGGCTTCTGAATCCTTAATCTCGTTCTGCTGATGGGGGTCGGAAGATGGAGAAGGAGGAGGGGAAAGTGAGAGGGCAGTTGGTGATACAGAGATGGAAAGTTTAGCTGGCAAAATACACAGATGGAGAGATAGGGAGGAAATGTTAAATGTGCCAATGGTTGCTATTTACAACATTTATTCCGTGAGTGAGACCAACACTAATTTATAATGATTTTGGCAAAAAAAAAATTTGGGGGGGGGGTTTACATCAACTTGTTGTATTCCCTTGTATCTTGCAGGAACAGATGGGACCGTAAGTGAATGCAATTACTGTTTTAAGCGTTGCCCTGTGGCCTATGTTAAAGGGCATCCTCTCTGAGTTGTGTTTGCCGACAGAACGGCCTCTGTCTGGATGCATTTGGTTCGCCGCACCATTCTCGGTAGACATGGTTGTGCCGTACCCCAGACACTGTGGATCGTGAAAAGCACAGGAGGGCACCGCTTAATCCAAAGAAGATGACAAAACTGTCGGAATCTTTGAAATCCTGTAACTCTCTCAAGGTAAAATCTATAGTATCTATAGATAAGAGTGTGCCGTTAAATTAACCATATCCATAACAACTTGTTATAAACGAAGCAGACTGAAGACGGTTGGCGCTTTCCCCGTCTGGTGCTCAGTAAACGTGGGAGTAGAGGTTCCCCAATGACGAGAGCATAGGCTGCGTCGTCCTGTACCGTTTGTGCCGCAGCCTGGAGCATATGTTCTTTCCTCAGGTAGGGTCACCCCGTCTCTCCCCCTCTCTCCCCCTCGCTCCCTCCCTCTCCCTCTCTCCTGGGCCAAACGATGAGATGGAGCTCCAAACAAGGTCTGAGTTCTTTATTAAAACCCCCTAGGAAGTGGATAATGTATTGCGTTCTCCAGGAGCTGGAGAAGGAGGAGGCAGACAATTCTTCTGCTTGGGGATAATTCCACCCGTAACTCACCGGGCTGGGCCCTCGTTAGCAGGATGTCAAACAGCGGGGCATTGTGGGAATTCTCTAAATGTGTGATGTCTGGGAGTCAGTAAGGCAAGCGGAACGAGAAGCGGGCCTTGTGTACTGGCAACGGCGTGGATTTCGGTCTTAATGTGTCGCCGTTGGGTGGGACCTGGGGCTGATCAACTTTCGCTCAAGAGGGGAAATTTTAAAGGCAGGCACAATGCAGATCTTTAACCCATAGATTCGTAAAAGGCTACGTGCTACATGAGATTAAAATGTGACGAATGTGTAGGCTGAATTATTATTATTGTTATTATTGCTGAATGTTTGTTTTCAGTTTAACGTCTACATGCTCTCACAACACCGCACTAAAGGACCATCAGGACCGAGACGCGTGCAGGCTTAGAGCCGGCTCCGGTTTTACCACCCTGACGAAAGCGTGCACTGGCGTCACGAACACGTCAGTCATGCTTGTGACGTGATGAGTCGGTCCGTGCATCTCCCTGGGTCAGGGAGTTGATCTTTGATCATAAAGTTTGATGGCGATATCTTCCCTTTTGCAAGTGTGTTGCATGTTTTTTTGGTAATAAGGAGTCGGTTTTCTTAAGGAGTTCTTTGCATTGCATACAACTGAACAGAATAAGCAATTGGCCAAATAAACCAAATAGCTTATATGATTTCATTCCTGTTGGTCCATTTCCATCAGGGTAGACTATGTCCAAGTTGTATTTAATCGTGGCTGGCATGCTGAATGCCTCAACTTAACCGTAAATAAATTCAATTAGCCCAGCACATACAGACCTCAAATTACGTGTCCCTCACTAAGAAAAAGCCATTCAGCGAGGACACGGCACTAAAATGTGGGGATCTGGGTTTTGCTTTAGGTTTGCGCTTTGAAGATTTACCTTAAATCCATACCATGCCTACGAAACATGCTTCTGAGATGCCAGTCACCCATAAATGTACTCTGCCCATCGCACTGTTATTCTCCTACAAACCTGAGAACGCAAAATTTTTCCCACAGGAAGTATCACAAATCTTAGGAATGTTTTATATTAAATGTCATCGGTTGTCGTTTATGGTTAGACAGTTCTCATTCCCTGTACATGTAGCGTTGGAGCAGCGTGGCTGTTTAACCTTAGGATTAATCTCCAACCCTCCCTCAACCGGGACAAGGAATACTGTAGGGCGTGCGCAATCGGTAATTAAGGTGGACTGACAAAAAGGTGGACACTGAAGTTGTAAAACTATTGTGTTCAAAGCAGATGCATGGCCTTTTTCCTGAACGATCCTTAATTCATCAAATGTGACCTTCATTCTGCCATTCATCTCTAAAATATAAAGGTTCCATTAATTTTTTTTTTCTGCAAGCCACTCAGTTTTTTTCTGTCCTGGAGTGCCTTTCTAAATCGACAATGTATGATAAAATATACAGTGTACGTATTTCAGCTCTTTCTGAAATTTGTATAGATTTCTGATATAAAGTCACTTAAAGGGTGTGTGCGTATGTGGGATGCTGTTTGCGTGTGCGTTTGTTTGCGTGTGCGTTTGT
>JAOVYW010073638.1:0-19667 GCA_025775045.1 Hiodon tergisus
CCAGCAGAGGATGGGCTCCCCCACTAAGCCGGGTTCCTCTCAAGGTTTCTTCCTGCAAGCCTAGGGAGTTTTTCCTTACCACTGTTGCCACTGGCATGCTTTTGGGGGGGTCAGGCCTGGGACATACTGTATCTTTCTCTATGTAAAGCGTCTTTGTGACATGGCAACATGTGAAAGCGCTGTATAAAAATAAAATTGATTGATTGATTGACCTCCACTAAATCGATAGGCGTGGGGTTAAAAGGGGGCTTTTCAAAAGATTAATCTAGAAGATTAGAACGCTTTCTCCATCTTTTGGTAGATAAACTGGACCCTGACAATGGTTGACATTATGTATCTGAAAAATATAACGTGCATTTGAATAATTGAATCAAAACTTTTTCACAGTTCTTAGAAAGTGCTCCTCCCCCTAGCTACAAAACACATCTGGATAGTATGCATCTAACACCATCCAACACAGTGAGTCTGGGAGGCGTTCATGCCTGGCCACATAAACCCCAAAATTTCCAGTTCATTTATTTACATAAAATTAAAACCGCCAGATTGATCCAAGAGATTAAACAATTGTTACAAATTTTTGAAGTTAAAAACTTTTTTTCATCGGTATAAATACAAAGTAGTTATAACATTATTGTGCCTACTTAATCTTCTCTAAGGAACCAGGAATATACAGCAATCATGCAACTGGTTTAATAAAACACATGTAGGTCAGCAGTGAAATGTGTCATTTTTTCTAGGTTCTTATATACGTAGCACAGTACCATGAAGACAAACCACTTGCCCTTTCCTCGCATTGACTTCAGCAGTCTGCAGGGTGACCCCTGAAAGAATCTTCAAAGATGACGATAACCCCTGCGTTCCCATAGTGCTTCACTTCCCCCAGATTAATGTCAGTTTCAGGGAATTCTAAAGCATTTGAAAACAGGAAGTCTGTTTACGTGGTGTATTTTTAAAAAGCAAACTGTTTTTAAGTGCTTTGTTTGTATTAAAAAATATTTGTTTTGAATTTAAAAAGGCACTTCAAGAAATCAAGAATGTCTGTAACTTCTGTAAGAACAGTCCTTTTCAGAACTAGGTTTATTGTCACACCTTGAAGATTCTGAGTGTCTATATTCCCATGGTCTAAAAACCTTTGTTCAGTTAAATCTGCAAATTAATATTATGGAATTATTACATTGATCGTGTTTTCAGTTTCAGTGTAGAATGAAATGCCAATATTGATACACTACCAATTTTGTCAATTTTTTTTCTTCAAATTTATAGATGGCAACGATAGTAAACTCATAACAACCATAAGTTAAAGATTATTCAGAATCTTGTTATCTATGCAATTAGTTCATACAAAGTAAAAGTACTTACGCTGGAGATGAATAATCTGAAACTGAGCTGCCATATTTCCAGCTGTGGGAAACACAAACACCCACATGGCTGTTCTACACAAGGCCCGCTTCAGGACCTGAAATGTCTGTTAGGTGGTCACAGTCTTTCAGGGGACTTTCTCCAACAGACTCAGACTTTCAGATGACAAAGTCTGCAATAAAGCGTCTGTAATAACCCCCAAGCCCAAAAACAACCTTGTGTTTTGAGTAATTTGACACAGAGTTTCAGACCAATACGAGTGCACAAGAGCAAACACCTGTGTTTAAGCCCCTCTGTTGTAGTACTGCTACTAGGCTTCCTACTCTTTCTTCATGGGCCCCTGAGCCTGGGGCATAACTGCCTAAATGTGGTCTGTGAACACGTTGGACCAGGCTCTAGAATGGGTTTGGCTATCCCTCCCTACTTGGTTATGTCCAGGAACCCCCCATACAGAAGCTTGATTGGGAGAATCCTGTGAAGGCCAGGGGGATCTCCCTCACTACAAAGCAGAGATGATAAGGTGAGAGCTGGTCTCTGGTTCTGGTCCAAAGTTTTTCATTAGGGTCTGCTTGAGTGTCTTGTTGAATCGTTCAACTTGGGCATCCATCTGAGGATGATAAACAGAAGAACTGTCTGTTATGTTGTTCTTTTGCAGGCTTCATTCCAGCCCTTAGTAATTCATATTTCTTGGTATGGTGATCCATATCTTATAAAGAGATATCCTGTACTATGTTGTAGATTAATTTTGTGTGCATCTAGGAATGGGGTTAACAGAATTGATCAAAACCGAATGATATGCCCCTTAAGAAAAAACGACTTCAGTGTAAACAGAACACGCAAATAATAACGTGTAGTAATTCATGTAAAAATTGGGTTTGAATGGGGGGTTAAATTCTTGCGGAATGTACTTATTGACTCGACAACTCTTTATGTAAATAAACGATCTAATGTCACTCTTTTAATGTTTTAAGCACGTAAATCTTCCTAATAATTTGTGCGTGTATGATCCATGACATAATCCTAAACACGAACTACACTACATGAGAGCGCTGGGATGTATCAGCTCTGCCTGTTAAATAATTCTGGTTTAGTTTATTTTGGTAAGCTCATCAGTACGCGTCTGTCGTAGTAAGAATGTTTTACTTATACAGTATACATGTAATTGTAGTAATATAAATTTTGTTCCTACTGGTTATTTGTTCACCAAATCGACTTCCTAGTTACAGTAATGACAGCGCCTTCGACTTTCTGTGTAAATTTAATCCACCAATCACTGAACGGAGTTCTTCCCGCTACATCAGGCGCCAGTTTTCAAAACAACCGCACTACGGAAAAAGTGCCGCTTTTAGCTTAACTAGCACGAGTAATACCTAGTTATGTCAGCCAACCACACTTTTCTTGTTTCTTACTGGATAATGGTATAAACGTAAAATTCATCTTTACTCTGAATGGTAAATTTATTTCTCGGTTTAGAGACAAAGTTAGGACCTTTTGTTTATCGGATTGTCAACTTGATGAGTGAAGGAAGTCGTCTACGTTGTGGTGGAGGACCGGGCAAATCTTTAAATTTTTTTTCCAACTTATTAATTAATAGATTTATAAAGAAGTTATCAAAAAGTTTTCCCCCAGACATCAGGTGTAAGTAAATCTGTACAAAACGACTGAATCCATCATTCAGTGTTTGCAGCGAGCTTGCTAGCTACGTTTGCGTTAAAAAACAACAACATTGTGAATGGCAAACGTAGCTCCTTGAACATACACACATGCATTACATTCTTTCTGTTTAACGTAAAATTGATTTTAAAAATATTATTAGTAATTAAACGTGATGTCGATGTATTATAAAGATCTAGCTACTTGGCAATAGTGGATAATCAACTCTTCGGCCAGCTGCCAATAGCAAGCACACTAGCTAAGGCTAAATTCTGTAAGTTACGTTCGGACATTTCAGCTAGCACCACAGGGCTCAAACAAACATTTTGGAAGCTCGCGCGTAGGTCGGGCAAGGTGTGCGAACTTGAGTAATAAAGAAATGTCAAACTAAAACGAAAAACATTTGAGACGTCACCGTGCGGCTGTACATTTTAGGAGTTCTGCCTTTCAGTCGAAGCTTTGGGAACGTTAATTACGGTCGTTACCGCAGTGCAAATTAAGAATAAAATGTGTTAATATTGCCTGTACCGTTCTTATTTGCCAGGTTAACGACACCGTCCCGATCATGTCCATCGACTTCGATAGTGCGGCGCTAAAGACCCAGCAGGAGGAAGATGAATATGACCAGGAGGATTACGCGAGGGAGCAGGAGGTTCGGTTGATTTTAAAAGCAAATGAATGAACTACAAATGTTTCAGAATGAATTTTGGAGCAAGTTTTGCTCTGTATAATAAAAAGACAACTCTTTGTTGTCAGTATATAGATTTTTTTTTCAGCAAATTGAGAAGAGTCTTGTTGGTCTTTAGCTAGAGGTATTGACAACCATTTTAAATCCAAATAGAATGAAATACTGGTGTTCTGACAATATTTGGGTTTTGGAGTCAACGGACCTTAATTCCTTTATGTCACAGGCTAGCTGTGGATTCCCTCTTAAAGCAAACCTAATGTTCTCAGGCCCAGCAAGTGATGGAATGTGAGAAATTGTAGGGGGTCTTTTTTTGGGTTTTTTTTACACTTATTACTAAAAACGAAGTTCTCTGAGATATGGTGTGGGGTTTGGCACGATCCCAAGGATTGCAGGTTAGACCTGTATGCTTTTAATTTATAAGAGTTTAAATCTTGATTAAATGTTTTATATTTTTGATTGATTGTCTTTTCGATTGAATCATCACTATAATTAATGGATTGTTTGTGACCATGATACTGAAATAACTGATGTTTGACTCCTGGTGGTGCATAGGTGTAGCAGTTCAGAAACAGCATTGTTAAAAATGTCTCTCTTCCCACCTCTTTAAGTTGTCATATTCTTTGCACAATTTGACGCTGTTCTGGAACAGCATCTCAACCCCCCTGGCAACCCACTGATCCACCTTTAGTGATTTTACAGTAAGAGAGAGCTGTCTCTCTGGGTGTTTATTTTTAAAGTGGATGGACTGGCCACATCAGCTGACGGCAGGGTATGACTCACATCCCAGCAGTCTGGCCTGGGCATTGGCCTCATAGTGATTGGTGCTGAGGAAATGTCAGATGGATTGTACTTTAACTTGCAGTTCTCTAAGCTGTTCTGCCATCCCGTGTCTTTTAAATGGAGACGCCTTAGTGCTGTTAATCCAGGCAGGCTCTGCCTCCCCACTGCTTCTCGTTGATGAAGAATGTTGGCAGTCAGCTTTTCCCTATGTGAATGGCATCCATGTTAAAACTGCTGTTACTTAGCTGCACTTAGTGTTGATTTTATGAATGAAGCTCTTGGTTAAAAGGATAGGAAAAGTTTTTGGGCAGTCAGGTTTCCTGTTTCTCTCATCTGACGTGTGTTTTCCAAGTCCAACCGACTCCAAGCTTGCTTTCAGGCCACGTTTTAGTGCCGGCATGCGTGCATGTGTGCTGGTTGGATAGATGGCCAAGGATGTGGGAAAAGCTGTGGGGCACGTCCGACGAGCCCCGTGGAGAGTACGTCTGATGGCTAACACCTGTCCATTGAGCTTAACCTTCAGTTTCATCCTAGCAGTTGGCCCAGGATGCATTGGGTATTTTCCCCACATTGGTTTGGTTTGTGATAAAGTGATTAGGGACGCACCGAAATGAATATTCTTGGCTGAAACCGAATATGATGAAACACTTGGCCGAATACTGAACGCATTTTTTTCCTTTTAATTTGCCAATTTTTTCACCATTGCATAAATGAAAGTCTAAATGTGCTTTTTACTATTTTGTCTTGCTTTTCAAAGAAAAAATCAATTACAAAACTACAGTTTAAAAAGTATTTATTTAACACTGACACATTCCAGCAGACATTATACCAACAAAGCACAATATAACTTAAAATAAATCGTCCTAGACATAAGCCTACATGGCCTGCTTCTTCAGGAAAAGTGGCAGGTTCTTCTTTATGAAAAGTAGCTTCTCTGCTTTCTTACGTGGAAGTCGGTTCCTATTTTCGTCGACATGAGATGCAGCACTAAATGGTGCATGTGCATGGACCAGAGAAGTACCTAGGATAGGAATCGTTAAATCGTTTTTTGACAGTTGCTAATTTCAAAACAATGGTGCCTGTTCAGAATGTCTTGATTTTAAATGATAAATTACACTTGTAGTGCTGTAAGTTTTTTGCAGATACACCCCCTCAGCCGAACAGTGTCTGCAAGTGGCCATTTTTGCGTCTTTCTCTTTAAAATGCTTCCACACTGCCGACAAGGTTGCTGCATTTATAAAGCGTGCGCTTCACTCTACACTGGTTGCTATTTGATCGCATCATCAAAAACGTCATTGTACAGTAAAATTCATTCGGTCTTTTCAATTATTTGGCAGTACACTGAACGTGCTTTTTTGCTCTTTTCGGACGAATAATTTCGGTTGCCGAACATTCGGTGCATCCTTAAAAGTGATGACAACATGCTGCTATCCTGTCAATATCGTTTCTCCCTGGCTGCTCTCCTGGTCGAGCAGCTGCACCAGCTGTTAACAGACCTCCCCGACGACATGCTAGAAGACAGCAGGGACGCCTCTTCGCCAGAACCAGACGGCTCGGTGTGTAGCGACCGCTCCCACACTACCAGGTGAGGGGTTGAGAATGCTGGGGCCAATGACCAGTGGGACTGGGGAGGGGACCCTGCAGCCCCACCTTCAGGCAGGGTTGGCGAGTTCTTCAACTGAGTTTGGTTTCTTTCAGCACCCAACATGCCTGGGATCGTCAGTCTGACTGGACTGTACAGCGGGGCGTCCTTCCCACCAGAGAAGTCAGTGATCTCATGTTTGCATTTTATTTAGTTTAAGGGAAGCACAAGCATGCGGGAGGCAGTTTTACCATGGCGATCATTGTTTCTCTTCCTTTAGAAGAGTGACGGTAACTACGAGCCGGGCTCCTTCGAGAATGTAGATGATGCCTATATAAACGAGGGCGGACAGTTCAGTGGGCGGCGCGGTCAGCCGCTTCCCCACTCATGGGCTGAGCACCAGGAACAGGACCAGGATTATGCATACGACCATGACCGTGATGGCTATGCCTACCCCAGCATGGGCACAAAGGGATCCACGATGGAAGGGGGGTTGGAGTCTGACCAATACCGCCTGGGGGAGTACCACCACTCAGAGAGGCCGATGGGCGAGCTGGGGTACAGTGGACAGCGCTTTCAGGTGTGGGAGTATGTCAGGGTTGGTATTTCGTGTGAACATATTACCTTTTATACACAAATGCTTGCGGATGTCTGGTGATGCAGGTTTTCACATTTTCCCTGCATCCTATAGCATTTTGAAGCAGAGAGGTCGGGCGGCATTGGGCAAGGTCACTACAAGGTCAGCTACAACCAGTACCAGCCTGCTTCTCCATCCGCTGCGTTCGACACGGACGTGGTCCGCCACGATGGCCACTACGAACAGCTGCAGAGAGACTTCCTGGACTCCACCCACAGTGAGTTAATCACCGGCGGGGTATGAAACTGAAGCCAACAGAATTCCAGCCCTTAATGTTTGTGTTCACCCTCTTCTCACAGAAGACCCCAGGAATAGCTGTAGTTGTAGAACTACGCTCTGGCTCCAGCCTCAATGGCTTATTGTTACAGATTTTCAGATGACTTCGTTGCCACCATTAATTGGCTGATTACCTGCCTATGGAGAGAATTTTTTTTTTAAATGATCCTTTGATTTTTAAAATGATAATTCTTTAACTAGTTTGGTTTAATGGTTTACAACTCCACTGTCCTGCAGACTCCGCTGACCAACAGCAGCTGGCCCAGCTGCGGATTCTGAACAAGACCCAGCTGAGGCAGATCGAGGACTTGGAGCAGAAGCTGGAAGACTGCAGACGCAGCATGAGATACCTGGAGCATCAGTCGGCCATCGTCAAAGGTTTGAAAGGGGTCGCCATTGAGATGAGCATGATGCACGCACATGATGCACGCAGACAGAGCACTAACGTGCGCACACTGGAGAAACAGTTAGTTAGTTAGTTTGTGTGTGTTGGTTGCAGATGAGAAGGAGGGCCTGGCAGTGACCCTGAGGGAGTCTGGCATTATGCTGGAGGAGGCCAAGGAGCGAGAGCTGCAGCTGCAGGGGACGGTCAAAGTGCTCCAGCTGCAGGTCCAGACCGTTACCGACCGAGAGCAGGAGGTTAGGACCACCTGCTTAACACACGTCGCGCCAAACGACTCATGCAGTGAGCATTTATTAGAGAACTCTATGCAGGTGTAAAGATTGTAAACTGCATCACAATAGACTGTGTGCAAATACTGTGTAAAGAAGAGACTGCGCCTCTCTGTAGGCTTTGAAAAAGCTGCGTGTGGCTGAGGCTGCGGTGGACAGTCTGCAGCAGCAGATGACTGAGCTGTGTCGCTCGGAGACGCTGTCCCGGGCTCGTGAGCAGCATGACCATGACATGGCCGCCATCCTCGAGCAGCACCAGGGGAAGGTTCTGGCGCTGCAGCAGAAACTTGACGCTCAATCCAGGGCCATGGAGGAACAGGTGGGGAAACACTCCCACACTGACTTGCTGGGGAGGGAACCCCATTGTCCTCTGAACAAAGCTTGTGTTCAACACAACTGGAGGCCAGAAGGGCTTTAATTAGATCAGCCTCTAATTAAGGCCTTTAGGGGACTTGTCGGGTACGTTTTCCCACACAGGCTGGTATTGATGGCAGTGATTATGTTTTGAAGTGCGTGAGAGCAGTTTGGCAGCCCTTTGTGACCTGACTGAGGTTTGTATGGATGAGAGTATTTAAGTGAGAATGTGCAGCATTCACCGTAGCCAGGAAGTGTGTTCGTTGAGTATCACACATACAGCATGGTTTTTATGTCCATGTCCATGTCTTCTCTGCAGGCTGAGCTCAGCCAGACGTTTCGGGAGCAGCTGAGGCAGCTGGAGAGGTTGAGGGAGGAGGAGAAGCTGGAGAGGGCAGGAGTGGTCAACACCCTCACCCAGTGCCTGGAGGAGAGCCAGCAGCAGTGCGCTAACCTGCTCCAGATGGGTGGGTGTGTGTTCGTGTCTCCCCAACTCAAGCCAAATACGCTTCATGCTTCCATTCTGTTGAATTTTCTTTGCTATTAAATCTCTGGATGCTGGATCAATGAAATGTTTCCCTTCTGTTGGTTCTCCAGGCACTGTCCAGGAGATCAGCCAGCTGCGCATTCAGCTGCAGCAGACGCAGTCGGCTAAGAACATGAGTGAAAGCATGAACCAGTCACTACAGGTCCGTGCGTTTCATCTGGACCACACTGACACTGGAGGGATTTTGGCCTTACGATGTTGTGTATTTTAACCTAGGAAGAACTGAGTGACCTGAAGGAGCAGATCACCCTGTACGAGTCGGCAGTCAAATTTGGAGTGATTTCATTGGACTCCAACGGGGACTGGGATAACCAACTGTCGGATTCTTATGTGGAACTGGGAATCAAGAAGGTCAACTGGAAAACTGGCAGGGTTCACAGGTATGCATGTGTTTGTGTTGCACCCCCATATTGCTATAGTTATAACGAGTATAAACACTGGAAGGGAGCAGGATGCATCCTGATTGCGCTTTGGTTTCCAGGCGTTTCACGATTTGGTTTGAATTTGTTTTTCAGCGGGCCTCTGCTTGCTGCCAGGACGATGGATGGCCTGACAAACGAAGAGCTGGTGTCTGAGCTGAAAGCGGAGGTGCAGCGTTTCCTGGGCAGTCTGAAGGCTAAGAGGCAGACCATCGTCCGGCTCCAACAGGAGCTGCGCCAGGCCCAGGCCCAGGCCCAGACACAGGAGCTGCTTAAGGCCCAGGAGTTGCAAGCCCAGCTGGATGGGGACTGCAAGGTGAAGAGGGTGGCGTGTGTCTCCACCCGTGTTTTACCGTTGATGTTTGCCTGTGTGGGATTAGCCAATCCATTTCAAAGCTGGACCTGTGTCTGCTTTTTTTACCTATGTTGCCATGACTTTCGGAACCTGTGTTGGCCCATGTTGACCTCGTCCCTTTCTCTTGCACTCCAGGAGGCCAGCCTGGAGAATCGCGTGGGAGCGGCCAGCCTGGTTACCGCCCCTCTGGACGAGCTTTGCTGGGTGCAGGAGGAGCGGCTGCAGCTCCAGGGCTGTGTGGAGGTCAGGGTGTGCGTTTAGTTGTGGTTGTGTGTGGAAACGCTGTTCAGTTTAGATACTGTAGGTGTGACAGATCACTTTGGGCAACTATGTGCTTTGTGAATGGGGAGTTCTTGGGATGCAGATTGCAGGGTCAGCTGAGACAGTTTAGTGGTTCCGTCATCCCGTCCTATCCCCACACAGAAACTGGAGAAACAGAACAAGGAACTGAAGCAGAGTGAGGAGAAAGTGAGGGCTGCCAACCTGGAGCTGTGCACCAAAATGAGGGAGATGATCCAGGAGTTTGACCAGGAGAAGCAGGAGGCTGTTGAGAGGTTCTGGAGAGGCTGGAAAGATTGATGGGGTCATGTGTTCCGTCGGTGTTGCCCCATTCTGATAACTGTGTGCCCCCCCGTTTGTGCCATGAAGGTACAACAGGACCCAGCAGCAGTACCGAGATGACGTGGTGACCCGGGTCCAGGCTGAGCTGGCCCAGGAGCACGCCACAGAGTTGGACCAGCTCCGAGCCCAGTATCAACAGAAGATCAATGAACTGGAGTGAGTCCAAAATGTGCAGTATTTTGGGGCCTTTTGCTAGGATGTGGGGTTTATTCACCGGGCTCCTCCACTGTAGGTCGAAAGTGGCCGGAGTCAGTGGCGAGATGGCAGCCGTGCAGGAGTGCTACATCTCCGTCTGCAGAGAGAAGGACGCTCTAGAGGGAACCCTTCACGTCCAGATGGAGGAGGAGAGAAAAAGCAGAGAGAGCGAGGTGCCTTCCCTTTCCCGCTCATCCATCTGCTAAATCTGCCCTGTTAAATTTGTGCCTGATGTGACCCAACCGTCCGTAGCTGAAGGCCCAGATGGAGGTGGAGAGGGAGGAATCTCTGGACCGGCTGCAGGCCCGGCTGGAAACGCAACACCAGGAGTCTGAGGCTGCCTCCAGGGTGCGATGGGAGGAGGAGAAGGAAGCGGAGCTTGAGCAAAGAGTGGCCGTCGCCAAGACTGCGTGGGAGGAGGGGCATGCTGAAGTGCGTTGTGACCATTTCATGTGAACGGCTCTGCTTCAAAAAATGTGAGACTCACACCCAATGAATTCCCAGGAGACGAGGGCTGCTGTTGAGCAGGTGGAGGGAGAGTGGTCCCAGCGCCTGGAGGAGGCCCTGAAACGAGCAGGAAGAGAAGAGCGCTGCACCCAGACAGAGGGCAAGGGGTCAGAGGGCATTTCCCAGGACGAAATGGCCTCTCAGCTGGCCAACCAGAGGCTGGCTCTTCTGAGGGAGGCCAATCGTGTGAAGACCCAGGCCCTGGAGGAGGCTGTAAGACACGCAGAGCTGGTGCTTGGTCAGAAACACCTGGAGGATATCGCTCAACAGGTAGAGTGGTGGTGTCCTGCACCACAGGGCAAGATTTCATTTTCTGCAGTGTGGGGCTCTTGTCTTGGCTTAACTATGGAAGTGAAAGCTCAGAATCTCATTGCATCGTTGGCTGCAGCACTGTCCCCTCTGCCCTTGGAGTGTTGTGGGTGCGGTCATGGTAGATATGTTGCTCTTGCAGGTGGAGAAAGCGGTGTCCGACGCACGCGGCCACTGGCTTCAGGAGCTGGCCTCCCTCCCCGAATACAAGGCCCGCCTCCAGGCCGAGAGACAGGGCTGGGAAAAGCACCACGAACAGGACATCGCCAAGCAGGTAGGCTGTGGTTGGCATGATTACAACCTGAACCTTGGGGCTCAGGTTACAGCAGTGGTTTCTCAGGTTGTATTTATGCCTAAAGCCACCGTATCATCGATCCAAAATCTGACTGGCCAGTCTCCACGCTTTGCTATGCTGCCTGGGCCATTGTGACTGTGGCGGCGTTTGTTGCCCCACTGTTTGTGATCGTGCTTAGATCTCGTCGGTCCTGAGGGCTGTGGAGGAGAAGGGGCAGGAGGTGCAGCAGCGGGAGCTGAAGGAGCTTGAGGCGCGCGAGAAGGCAAAGGTCCGGTCACTGCAGCAGCAGCTGGAGCAGAGCAGGCAGGAGGCCTCACGCCTGCAAGCCGAGCTAGACCGAGTGAGGCAGGAGGAGGTGGGTTGTCAGCGGGCCCAGAGTGAGCGGGATAGGGCTGAGCTGGAGCCTGCACTCAAACTAGCTGACGAGGAGGCAGACCAGCGTCGGGACCTAGCGGTCCGGCAGGCCCTGGAGGACCAGAGGGAACAGCACTGGACTGAGGTGTTAGCCGAAGTACGGTCGGCACTCCGGGAGGTCCGGGGCCGCCTCACCCATGATGCCAAATTGACTGATCAGGACAAGCAGAGGCGTCCTGGCTCAGGGGCGTCTGGTGAGCTGAGAGCCTGTCTGTTGTCTGAGGTCAAGGACCTTCTTAACAAAGCTGAGGCCCAGGCCAAAAAAGAGTGGGAAAAGGTGAGTGGTCTCTGGGCATCGCCTCCAGTCGATTGGGTGTGCATTCAGTCACAGAACTGTGTGTGGGGATCCTTAGTGTATCTAGAGTGTGTTTAACCAAGCCTAAAATCCCTTTATGGATGTGGGCTCTCACACTTACAGCTGTCTCCTGTCTCTTCAGAGCAACGAGGAGAGGGTGGACCGCATGCTTAGGGAAGCAAAGGACCGCCATGAGAGGGAAACGAATCGGATTCTGAGTAGGACCCTGCCCACGCACAAACAGACACGCACGCACGCACGCACGCAGGCACGCACACACTGGGGAGGTTAGATGCTGTACGATGGAGAAATGTGATTCCTCTCTGAGATTCCAAAGAATCCTCCGCTTGGCAGCAGATGCAGTCAAACCTGAATCCAGTCTTGCTGTGGTAGCCTTGTGTGAGAGATGGGTGTAGCTACCCCCTTGTTCACAGTGGGATGGAGACTATCAGAGAAGATGTAATGCTGTGCGTGTGCTAAGTGTTTCTTCCTTTGGGTGCTGACATTGGTCCAGGAGAAAAACCAAATATCTTGGTCTTCTCCCGCAGAGTCGGTCTGGCAGCAGGAAGGCCGGCCGGCATGTGGTAAGGCCTGTGCGGAGAAGCTGCAGAAGCTCCAGGGTCACCTGGAGAAGGCCTGTCACCAGTTGCAGCAAACGGTCCGGGACAACAAGGCTGCCATGCAGCGGCTCAAAGGTGCATTAACCTCTGTGCCCCTTCTGTTAGTCCCAAAGATGCATGTGGGCATGGAGGTAAGATGGTAAAGTTCCTGCTTTGTTTATTTTAGAGGACCATAAGGAGGCCATTCGAAAGCAGAGAGAAGAAAGCCAGAAGAGGCTTGATGAGACAAGAAGGTCCTTCAGCAGAAAATCCTCCCAGTATGTGAATGGTGTCTCTTTATCCCTGAACCGCGTCACTGCTTCTGGCTAACGGGCATTTCAGAGCAGGGGTGCAAAGTTAGCACAGCACCACCGATTGGGGTGGCTCGTGTTCTCTGCTCCATCTGACTGGCAATGTCATGTTCTACCTCTCCTGTCAGCAATGACCTTCCTGTGCACGACTGAACTACCTGACAAACGGCCTGAATTGAGGTGGGCTGTAGGCACTTGGCCTCCCCCGTGTGCAGCTCCTGGGATTGGGGCCAGTCAGCCAACACTACAGGCGATTCCAAATTGGAATGCCCATCAAGCTTTGTTTTACTCAAGTTTAATGAAGGAATGCAGTTGAATTTAATTTCTTTTTTTGTCTTACCTCCCGGTTGGCAGGCCTCAGGCAAGTGGGAGCTCACACAGCCAGCAGAATCTTCAGGCTGGCCTGGAGGCAATGAAGGAACAGTACCTGAAGGCAGTCGCAAAAATCAGAGGTCAGTAAGGGTCCCTTTTTCTTTAAACCTGCTGGCTTTCTAAACGGCTTTTCAACCCTCAGTTGAAATGGAGAGTGAGTCTAAAAGGGTAGATGGGTGTTAAATCAAGTTGTTTTTTTTTATGATGTGGAGCAGCCAAACAAGATTTTTGTTTTTTCCTGTGTCTTCTGAAGTTGATCATGTGCATTATGGCCCCAGGCTTCAAAAGCGACGCGTCAGAGCCTGGTCGTTGGGTTCTGTTGGACAAGAAACATTATTGGCTCGGTCATTGGGTTCTGTTGGACAGGGGACATGCTACGGTACCTCCAGGAGAGTAAGGAGCGGGCAGCAGAGATGATTCGGGTGGAGGTCCTGCGAGAGCGCCAGGACACAGCCAGGAGGATGCGCAGGTACTACCTCACTTGTCTGCAGGAGCTGCTGGAGGACTGTGACAAGGCCCAAGGGTGAGTCAGGACTGTCCGTCATACCTTCATCTACCTTAAGTGTTTACCATAGCTTACTGTGCTTTTTAAGTGTTCCTACTCATTACATTGTGAATACCCTATCCAGAACTTGTATGGCTTCAGTACCCATATTTACTGAAGTGAGCCTGTGTCCACCATGGCTCTCCAGCTACCCATGCTTCGGTACATGTTCATTAAGGAACACTTTGCCTGCCCCCCACCCCCCTCTAAAGGGCAGAAAAGAAGATCATGCATGCTGCGAGTAAGCTAGCTGGTATGGCTAAATGGCTGGAGAATCCTGTGTCGAAGAGAAGGAGCAGGAGGGGCCTGGCTTCTCAAGGTGAGTGCACCTTTACCCAGTAACCAAGGAGAGATGGCTGTTTTAGAGGCGCAAGATTTAAACTCAAAGGCAATTTTCTGGCACAAAGGCAATTGTGTGGGGGGACTGCTTGGCCCTCCTCAATGTTTTATTTTTTTAAATATGCAAATGTAGTTCAGCAGAATAGGTGATGGGGTAAGATCTGGCATAGAGGTCCTCAAAATCGTCAGTTTTCCCCCTCATGCGTTATCATTGTTTCTGCATTTTATAAGAAGGCCTGTCCAAGCTGGAGAGTCCTAATAAAGACCTGTTGAAGATGAAAGATGAGACCCCGAAAGCCTGCTCTGACCAGAGCCAGCCTACCAGGGGCACAATGTCCCAGAAGCCAGAGCACATGAAGAGGAATCCGCTGAGCTTGGCGCTCCTAGACCGGGACAGGAGGCCTGGGTCTGAAGGGAGCAAATTTCTTCTGAACTCTGGAAAGAGGAAGACTGTGGAAGAAAACGATAATTCTGACTGCCCATCCAATCCTGCACGCTGCCTTTTACGTGCACCTTTGAGCCAGGTGAGTCCCCTCCCCACAGGGGGCGGGACCACCTCCGTGGCCAACGTGACCCTGAGGAACCCAGGCAGGGAGACCCCCAGAGGGGTGGAGGGATGTACTGTGAAATCCAAGCTGGGAGCAATCCTTGTGGTAGAGCCACCCGTCCGGGATGGGGGCCAGAGCGACTGGCGTCCGGTGAGGGGTCCCTCCTGGCTCGACAAAACTACGGAGGGGGCACAGGATTCCCGAACGCCTTCGGTCACCTCCTCCATCTCCCAGAAGGAAGATGCTAGTGACTCAGACTTGAGCAGCTACCAGGACGTCCCTAAGTCACTGCCCAAACCTGGGACAAAGCACTGTTGGGCTGTGGAGACGGTCCCCGGTTCTGAGGGGGCAAGACTGCGTCAGTTCTGCTCGAGAAGTCTCTTTTCGGAGTTGAAAGCTTGTCAGCAGCAAGACAGCGGATTTGACAGTCCCCTGTCAGTGCTTCACAAGTAAACCACAGCAAAGCTTTCAAAGTCTGGAAGGGGAATGGAATTCTGCACTAGCCATCCATTGATCTTTCCATCTGCATCGTTGTTTTCAGACCATCCATTTAAAATTCCATCAAAATTCTGTCAGACTTGTGTCGGAACATAACGATGCCATTACTTCTGGCTGCTGAAATGGAGGAAGAGCAATATCTTTTGTGCTGAATGCATGCAGTGCCACTATGAGGTGTGAGTCATTTGGCCTGTCTGATTGCTGTTCTGTGGTCAGTGTTAAACCTGTTGTTATTTAATGTTTGTTTTTGTACCTAATTGTGGAATAGGCCGTGCCATCTAATAAAAGTTTTTGTGGCATCTGATTCTTGCATTTTTCCAAGATGTAGTTATAAAATAACTAGTGTATTTTTAGATTTGCACCACTAATGCATGTCTCATAAATAACTACAGTACAAAATTTGCCCCTGAATTTCTGGAAAGCAATTGTAAAACTTGTAAAAATAATTCTTGTCACTTCAACCTACTTGAAAGTTTTGCTGTTTGCTGAACAAGTGCAGAAAAATTATTTTAAAGTCAACTCATTAACCTGCAAAAATAGTTAAGACACTTAAAACAAAAGTCTGTAGTACTGTGGGGGGGTTTTTTTAGCATTAAAAGAATACTGAACATGATTTTACAGTTTTTTTACGATTGCTATGACAAATCTTTCAATACTTTTAACAATTTCCCTAAACTCTTAACACAGTTCGCACATCTGTCTGTGTAGGCTATACAATTAACACATTTCTTGTTACTTTGACACAAAATGCATAGTTAACAGATTTAAAATGCTTGAACTTTTACACACAAGCTCAACCAAGACCAAAACAATGAATTTTTACAGCCAAATTTGCAAATGCTTTCACACTGTATGTCAGAACAGATATCATGTTCTGACCTTATAGGCTAAAGTCAAAGTGAACAGCTGTTCATATTGTTAATTGAAACACAAATATATCCCCTGTATTTTATTGCATTGCTACTGAGGAACAGCTGATTTTTAGTTATAATAAAATAATGCAGTTTCTGTTACTCTATGTTATGTTAGTGTTTTTATGACATTGTACTATGATTGACTAAATGTTCCTGTTGGAAGAGAATGTGTTTTGGAAGAATTATTTGATTTTGAACCAACCAAATCAGTATTCCTGCTAAGATCAGACTGAGTGGAACAGCTGATCGGAATTATTGAGAACGTACTTGACGTGAATGTAGCTGTTAATATACCATAGGAGCCATTTCAATGTTTATACAAAGGTTTGGCCAGTAAGTGGCACAAGGGTGCTGGTATGTCAAATTGGATGCTCACCTATTTATGTAGGGCAGGTGCAGTCAGACAGGTGTTGCCAGAGGGAAAGCCAGCTAATTTATGACTGGCACTGTGGCTGTGCGTTTGTATGCGTTTTGGAACGTTGTTTATGAAGATGGAATATTGTACCACTTATGGATTCTTGCTGTCTGTTGAAGACCAAATATTATGAGCAATAAATCTTCTCTCTTATCACTCTCCTGGTGATTTGTTTCTAGACCCAACTAAAGCGGCCACGGTAACATTAAGCCAAGCCTGCCAATTATTTAACCCTCTGTAACCCTCAGCTGCTTTAAGTTTAGGCTTAGCGGTAATACAGATTAAGGCGATTACTAGAATACAAAAAAGATGGTCAAGTATTAAAATAATCACAACGATGAGTAAATCAATTATCCCAGCTCTACAATATTTCTTCCCATTCTCGTTATTTGCAGCACTGAATGTTTTATACCTATTGCAGGTGGGGCATGAAGCCATTTAGGGTACTTCCTTTAAGGTAAATCATGAAAGACTGCTACAATCTAAATGTACATACTTAGAAATGCAAAATTTTAAACCAATGGTAATGTTAACCTAACCTTAACGATTTAAATGGGTAAATTTCAGTAGAGGGTTAGGCTAAAGTCGTCAATTTGCAGAGAAAAATAAGCCGTTTATGGAAATCCCATACATTTGGCATAATAGCGCCACATAGTGGAAGTTAAAAAAAACTTTAATTTAAGGTCATGTCCACATATTACAAACATTTGTAAAAGCTTCATTACAGAAAGTCATAGTAAAGAGTCAGTTTCGGCCCGTTGACCCAAATCCACCATCTCCGCGTGCAGTGTCGTCCAGCGTCTGCAGGAAAAGCACGGAGGTCAAGGAATTTCACCGCACCACTGATCATGAAGTCGCGGCGGCTTATTACCTCGTGCAACTCCAACTCCGGATAGCAGATCTTCTCACAGATCAGCTGGGCCACACGATCCCCTCTTTTCACTAAAGGAAAATATTCGAGTGGTACACTCTTATACACCATGACGCACAGATTGTAACCAGTTACCTACTACAGTTCGTTACTAACGTAGGATAATAGAATGAGTTGCAGGACAAGAGAAAGATCTGAAATGTCGGCCCCTTACCTTCAAATGTATCTTTGCTGAAGTTGAAAAGCACAACCCCAACATTTCCTCTATAGTCTTCATCTACAACTCCCGCTTTAGAGAATGAAAATTAGAAAATGTATTACAAGGCTGAATAAGCAACTAGACCCTATAAGCACCGCTACTCGTTTCACATATTACATTCCAAATTTGCGCGGTACCTCAGTAATTACCGTCTTGCCTGCAATCGGTAACACGTACACACCATTGAAAAACAGCCTCAAAATTTGCAATTAAAAATCTTATTAAATTACCTCCGACATCTATAAAGTGTTTTGCAGCCAGTCCGGACCTTGGAGCTTTGAAACAAAATAGAGTAGACTATGGTACATTTTCCAGAGATGTTCCAATCTTGTCATAAAATAAGGAAGCCGGAACTCGCAGGTCATGAGGCAATTCGTTTTTATGAAGGGCTCAGAAAATCTCACCGACTCTTCCATAGTAACCTGTCGGCACAGCAATCTGAATATCCGTCTTCACTATCGCTTTATCCATTGGCGCCAGTACGTAGTCATAGGCACTACCGGGAAAACCGCATACATTTTCATTTAATACGATTATTTTGGATATGTTGTTAACGTGATAGAGAAACTTCAACCTTAATGACAGACTTCGCATGTCAATTAATTATTATAAATTAATAAATTGTTATACACTACCGACTTTATATGCAAAGTAATTTTGTCCAACCTGTAAAGGTCGTAGCCCGCAGCTCTGGCAGACCCTTTCGTCGGGACCGTGGCGTTCTCAGAAAGCCTGGCGAATTTTAGCACCGGGTTGATTTCTGCGACCGTCTCAGCCTTGAAACGCTTCGGTGGCGTAGTAGTGTCACGTTCTACTGGTGAGCAAGGCATATTCAAATTTATTTGTTGTTAAATTATAAATACCATTCATATATATATATATATTATAAATGTCTCGTTTCCAAACAGCTGCGTCCAGCTCCGGCAGAAAAAGGATACCGGTGAGAAATTACCCGCACATATTTATATATTCCCGCCAAAGTTTCCCGTGTTATAATTTAAAGATAAACAATTTATCTAATTTCAGCAAGAGGAAGCAAATTCATTTAAATTAAAACCTGCTTAAAAGATGTATTTATAAGAGATGTATAAAACATAAAATTTGATGCAACCATAGCAACAAATTCAACTTCCGTTTACGCAATGGACCAATTTCACACTTTCGGCTTTGTTGCTTCTGGGAATGGCCGCCGCAGGGTAATCGGACTTCCGGTAACAGCAATAGCTGAGTCGAGAACAATTCTTTTCTGTAGTGTGCTTCAGTGCCGTAATTCAAAACAAAAACAACCATATTTAAGTTTTCGCGATTTTCCATCAAATGAAAATCAAAGGGAAGAAGAGGGTTTGTGCAGTAAGGAGAGACGAAGGGTCGGTGTTCGTGATTCGCAGAGGCAGCACATACGTCTGAAGGTTGGTGCTGTTCCAAGTCGTTTTCTTTTTTTATCTACCACCTAAAAGCAGTCTGCATTTGAGAGATCTAGTGCTCGACTAGGAGTAGATGTGCGTGTCCCGAAGACCATGGCCTAAGGGATGTAGTCAAACTAGTCAAGTACCATGCGCACACACCCCTGCCGGTAAGCGTCTGTGTTTACGTGTGCGTCTTTACTCTTTGCAGTAAAGTGTAGATAAGCTATAATGTGATATGCAATACTCAGAACTATCGTGGTGATAGATAGTTAACACATAGCCGCTAGCGTGGTACCCGCATGTCTCCCTTATTTGAAACACCCAGTTCAAGAAAGCTCTGTACTATCAAGCACATGAGAATAGAGTGTGTAAAATAAAGGAGACATACAAAATCTGAAGTCTTGGGTTACTTCAGGAGTCAGAACCTGGACCTGGAAAACATTCAATACAATGTGCAATACTGATGTTTTCATTATGACCTTTGTAGAAATATTATGCTAAAAGATATACTCGCCGATTAGCAAAAGGTTAATGTGTAAGGGTAATGCATGATTATGCAAAACATTAATAAAGCTTATGAAATATATGCGTAAGAGAGCAGCAGACAATTATGCAAGAGTTGCAGGAAAACAG